>DWPA01006815.1:0-10740 GCA_018251375.1 Calpodes ethlius
ATAAGTTAGTGCGCACAACATCATAGACTACATCGCCACTTACCATCAGGTGAGATAGTAGTCAAGCACTGACTTATCGTACGTAAAAAAAAAACCTTTGAATAATTAAAAATTACGCTTATGGAGTTTTTGAAGTAATATGATTTATGCAGACTGGATGCATCATTAAATCGGGACCATTTTAAAGATTAGGAGATAGGTTGTAGTATGAACTTCTAGGCATAATTTTACTGTACTTAAAGGTTTTTTATGTAATCAATAGCCGAAACGAGCACATAGCTCAATGTTAAATGTGGTCATTGTTGCCTAAGGACATTAGCAACATCGATGCATTGCCCTGCAAGAAAGAAAAGGGATAAAGAAATGGCTCTTAAGTACCCAGCTGGAATTAAAAAAATCATTTGGTAGATAAATCAAGCTACAGCCTTAGTTAATAAGCAGTGATATCATAGTGGCTTTACATTGGTTCCCCGAACGTGGGGGCGTGAGTTCGAACCTGCACGCACCTCTAGTTTTCTCAAAGTAACTTGTAATACACAAGTTAATTATCATTTGCTTACGTGAAGGAAAACATCGTGAGGAAACTTGCACACCTGAGAATTCTCCATAGTTATTCTATCCTGGTTATTTTTCTCCCAGAAAAATAACCAGTAACAATATGTTAATGTTAATCATGTTTGATCTATGAGGTTATTTCCTTCATTCGTAATTATGTGGAGTGGAAAATTGAATATTTTGATTTACAGTAAATAAATAAATTAAATTGCTAACATACTTATACCCTCGCATTAGGCTTCCCTGAGTCGCGGCTGGCATGGACAACTCGTCACGAACACCCACGACCCGAGAGCAAATATTTATCTGTCACATAAATATCTGCCCCGCTGGGAGTCGAAACCAAGAACCCCTTGCTACCCAGGCAGGGTCACTACCAACTGGGCTACGGGGCCGTCGAGTCAGTAAAAGCTTTTCTTAAATATTGGAGTGTGACGTGTTCTCAGCTGGTCGGTGTTACGCGATCACCAGATACATTAGAACAGTGTTTATTTTGGAGATACTCGCTAAAGCGTCCGTGGAAACGTCTTAATCTGTCATCATGGGTATACATGTTCTCGTTTAATTTCGTGGCATCTACTACAAACGCATTTGTTTTAATCAAAGTAACATTTTTAGTAAAAAAAATATATCAACTTAGTGGAGATAACGTAATTAAAACGTGCAACGTTTTTTTGAAACGTTTTAACGTCACGGCTGCTTGAGTACACAATAAATAAATTATTGTAAAGTAAGACAAGGTTCGGTAAGAAAAAACAAAATAAGGTAAATACAAAAAAAAAATGAAATATATTTAAAGTTTATTTTTTCGATCGATTGTATATTAGTTGGTAATAAACTTGACTGCCAGGCAAGAGGTCCGCGACTCGATTCCCGGTCGGAACATTTATGTGACAAATACATTTTTCTTCTCGGGTTATGAGCATAAGTGATGTCAAATTAGTTTTGTTCATGCCACGCGGGGTAACAAGCATGTAAAGATGCGTTTATTTATTAATTTATTTTTCATAAGTAATGCGTGCAAACATTAACTTGTCTGTATAAGTATTTCATTTTATTGGGCTATGTATTACACATTATTATTTTCCAGTTTATTTTTAAATTAATCTTTATTTCCGAGACTACTATTATTTGTCAAAGGTACAAAGTTCAAAAATACTACAATATTTGAACTATCAAAATAATTTACTGTTCATATCTCAAGGAATATTCTACTGAAACGATAACTATAACCGTAATCAAAAACGAAATTGCATCATAGCAGATTCATATTACAGAGGAATTTTTTGCTCAGCAATAACAATTTTTTAAATCTCCAAGTGGTCAAATAACTATTTAATCAGACTATATCAGACCACATCATGTCCTCGCAGCTCGCAGCCAACGAACTACACGCTCGCCCACTGACGCACCGAGCCGCGAATCTGTCGGTGTGACGCGGTGTTCCCCGCGAGAGACGCCTCAGAAATTAACGCTTTTGGCCGCGCACCAAGCCAATAAACCGTCGTGCGTAAAACTGCACACGAAAAATTTGCCAGCCGATATGTTCGTCTAGATCTATCTTGAAGTTTCAGCCCACATATTTGGATGTTTATACGATAATATTAAAAGAATATACGTTAAGAAGACGACAGATTAATGTCATGGGTTTTTGTCCGGATATTGCAAATAACCTGGAAACCAATTAAGTTCGCATCACAATATCTGTCAACCTTTGAAGGTAGACTGCTAGATATGTCCCCCCTCCCAATTTGCGCTACTCAGACCAGTCCTAAACCTACTAAATCCAGCGGATACCCTCTGTATTCTTCAGGTAGTCAGTCCATCTGATTGCAGGACGACTACCTGAGGTTTATTCTTTGAGCTATGTTGGTTACTCTCGTTCATTTTCGGATATCCTCATTTTTGGTGCGATCTCAGAGAGAAATACCAAGATTTTAAGCTTATGGATTAGGCCAATAATAAAGCACCACGTCTCGGAGCCGTATGTCATCACTGGTAATACACATTACTCGAAAATAATCGACTTCAGGCGCTAAGGTATTTTTTTCATAGCAAATAATTAAACTGAATTAAATATGCAATTATTTCGTTTCTCGCGATGGAAGCTAAAATTTGATACACGTAATTATAAATATGCTTTGAGTAGTCTATAATGGAAGTTATTACTTAATTAAAAAAAAGTCTACAAGCATAATGTAACACGAAATGAAAAAAGCTATGTATTAGAGGCACACTAAATAAAATCAATTAATACGAACATTGAAAAAAATATACGACAAATTATTATTTAATCCCGTACTAACTAAATTGCAACTCTTATAACGAGTGACTCACTGACAACATGTCTTTTCCTTTTAGTAAAACGCAACTAACTGAAATCTAAATGACCTACAAAGCTCAATATTATGTTTAAGGTAAAGTCTAGCCCAATCCATTATAGTACGAGTACTTATAGTTATCCCATATCCAAAACTCCATATTTATTAGAATGACAAATTATTTATCCCGCGTAATTATCCCCATTCACGTCAGTTGCAACACAAAGAATTCTAAGGTACGTATTTAATCTTAAATTAAAGTTCGAAAAACCGACCGAATTCAATAACTACATAATTGAATATTAGCTAAAGTAAAACTTTTGAAACAATAAAAGAAATTCGGAGTTCAAGAACATAATGAAATAACTCAAACAGAACAACGCGTTGGACAAGAAACAAACACAGGTAGGAGTGGAGCAATAAATATTGTAATGAGTATTTAAACGCGTGGAAACTAATCGATTTGGCTAAGTACCGCTTGGCTGCTGGCACCGCCATCGGTGCGTGAGTAAAATGCGAAAATGTTATGTTTACATCCACTATAATTGTTACAAATTTCCCGCACGAACAAAACCACATATTTCTCTCGTTAACTGGTCAATGCAACCTAATGGATTCTATTAATGGTGACAACTATTAGTGTAGAATTCATAAAATTGACATAAAAGAAGATATGTGCTACAAAATATTCTGTTGGATTCAGATTTGAATGGCTCTTGCATATATATTCATCTCTAGGGACCGATGTATATTATACTAGTGTAAGACAAACGATAAAAAGGTTTTAAATTGCTTTCTATCACTGGTTGCTGGGCAACGCTTTATTGTTACTTCATACTTGAATTTGATTAAAATATACATCGTAATGGATCTTTCTACAGAAATGAGATGTTTATTCGGAATAAAAAGCAGCATATAGTACTCATTGTCTTCCCAACTATCTCCAAACCAGAAATCATGCCATAACGGAGCACCGCTGCGTTGTGAAAGAAGGACAAACAAATAAACATACTTTCACATTTATAATATGAGCATGGATGGTTGATTTCTGAAAGTACTAATGTTTAAGTGGAATTGAGAACTTGGGAATATTCGACAACTCCATAGATTATTTATTGCAAGTTGAGTAGACATTACTAGATTTTTCATAGAATTATTTATTATTTATTATTATTATTAAATAAACTTACTTGTTTACTCTTAATGTGGAATGCAGTTCGCTTTAAATATTTAGCATATAATCCTTACAGTTACAAATAGTATAGTCGAAAAATTTGCTATTATTGTTAACAGATAAAGAATAATAAAAAAAAAAAATTCTATAAATTTAACTTGCCAGCTTCCTAACTTTTATGATTACTAATAGTCAAACGAACGTCATGATAAAATGTCGGTACTGAAGTTTTCATGTAAGAAATAAATACATAACAGCAAAACAGACAGTAGTCTTAAACAATTTTGCTCTTCCACATCGATAGCACTTATGATCTAACGACATTGAGACTTCAGGTTGTTACTAATTTAAATATTTGGTGTTACCCAATCGTGTGCAGTTGGGTTTTAGGAGATTATTAAATGAAATTGTTCGTATATGTCCATTGTCCACGTTAGGCACTATCTGTCTATCTATATATATATATATATCTATCTATCAATCAGCCTTTAAAAGTCCACTGCTGGAGATAGGCCTCCCCTAATTTGCGCCACTGAGACCGGGAGTTAGGCAATGTTAGATACAGACAATTGTACTGTCCCAACAAGGCTTTCCAAATATGTGAATTGACTTTGCCCCGTTAACAAACTGAACAAGATCAATAACTTGATTTATGTAATGTCGAACGTCAATAGTCAACAGGTGGGTGAGACAAGTCAAGAGCGAAGAGTCTAAGTAGGTGGGACTACCACGCCAAAAGAGCGATTGGGTTGCAGTAAGATCACAATTTTTATCCAAGTACATAAAAGGGTAATTATTCCAGTCACTTACTATTTGGTAATGACATTACATTATGTTTACGATTTTGCATCAAAGCTGAGAAATCTGACAATGTCCCTGCGACATCAGCGCTATGACGCGTTCATTAACGCATTATATGTACGCTGCTCGGATACGACCAATAGTAGCACGCTAATAAACACATCGACAGAAATAAATAGGATGTATAAATTATATAAAACACCATGAATGTATTCGCATTCGGGCGTAGCCATTAACACTAGCGTTTACGCAGGTGTGGCAGGGACATAACAAATATTGCAGAATTTTTCGGTACAAAAATATCAAAATCCGGCGTGGGCGTTCAAATGGCCTTTCAAATCGCAGACAATGAAGATATCTAACGATCGAAGCACTATAAAACTACGCTACTTTTGTCTATTCAGTTGCCAGCGATGCCGCGAAAGAGAGAGTTTTAGTAATTTTAAATGAACTATTTCAGTCTCTGGCAACCTGCGTATTTTAGTTCCAAACACGCTCCGTCAAATGTCTCGGGAACATTTCTGATTGTTCAATATTATTCAACGAAAACAAGCTTCACGAACCTTGTAAAAGCTGAATCGTCGCTTGATATTCAGCAAGCTTTTCATCCACGTAGCCCTCCTGCGACTGGTTGGCGATGATCTCAGCCGTAGAAGGTCCTCGTTCCTCGTCTTCCTCGTATACCATCGGCCGTGGAGGAGGCGGCGGCTCCAATGGCACTCCCGCATAATCGTATTCGCGCACCCCTTCGTACGGGTTCGAATAGTAGTACTCGGGACTTTGCCCGAGGGTCGGAGACATCGGATATGGGGAAATAGAAAAATGGGAGCTCGGTGAAGGCGAATGCTGCCTCAAGTGAGGCGAATGCAAAGGACGGAACGGTTTCGGTGATGGGTGAACTGGGGGCGGAGACACGATGGCGGTGGAGTGCCTCGGTCCGGATATGAGGGGAGGTGGGCTCGGAGCCCATGGCGACGGAGGTCTGTAATGGAGGGGAGATGGGGGGCCAGGGGGACGCGCGCGACCACGCCCCGGCGGCGGCTGCGACATCTCGCGGATTGATTCGAGTCAACCCGGTGTGTCACGCCTTAATCTGCATCGCTGTAACAAAAGAGAATTAGTTCATTTAATTATCTATTTATATAAAAGAAAGTCATGTTAGTTACACTATTTATAAACTACGGTTGGTGGTGAGATAACTTACAACCAGGAGACGGGCATAGGGTATATTTTGTTGTAAAAATAAGGGCTTATAAGGACTGAATGTTTGTATGGAGAATGCGTTTTCTTCAGCAACCTATGTATAAAGATTTTGGTTTTGGTATTTTGTCCAAACTTAAAAGAAAAACTTTCCTTTCATGACATAAAGTCATTGACGAAAAGTCATATCTGATAGCCTGGGATCACGCGAGTAAAGCCGCGAGCGGGACGCTAGTAATAAATATATCTGATGACATTTCCCATCAATCACCGCTATACCAGAAAGTTGGTGAGAAACGGCGAATAAATGTTAAAATGGAAATGACATACATTTAACATCAATAGATTAATTTAAAAATATGATCGATAGATTTCCAATCCAAAAACTACTGCCGACATGCTGAGCACAAACAAACTAAAACATAGACATGTAAAAATTATTGCCGCTCAAGCAGCACACACATCGGTACCTTATCATTAATTCATAAAAAGCTACTTAATTTTCCTTACAAGGCATGTCTGTTGGAATGTAATGTATATTTCGTGAGCCCATCGCGTGCCGGCGAGTTTATTTTCGGCGAGCCCTAAAGAAAAGGGTTACGACCCAGTAGAAATGGAATAGCCACATTTGTTACAGAAAACAGATGGCCCAACGTTTATTAGCATCAAATCGACTTCTAAGTGTAGCGCTTTTTGATATTCCACGTGTAACATGGGAATGAATTGTACTCTTTATGAGGTTAATTTACATTTGAGTATTTTTACATCACTGTCTAAGGGGTAGAGATAACAAAACAAAGAGCACATAGACAAAATCTTTCTTCACTTTTAACGTATTACCGATTATGGATGAAACTAAAGTCCGTTGGCATAGACCTGACCTGCTGAGGGTGGGGTATTAGTTCAATATACACAATTAAATTGTAAAGACATTGCTTTTGGGTACACTGATATCACTGTACTATACGGACATCTCTGGATTTTATGTCCTTCACCAGTAAACATTACGTCAACATTGTCCGTCACGTGAAACCCTAAAAATACGAGTTGGAACGAAAGTATAAGTAAGCTGCAATTAGTTTCGCGTGTTTATTTACGAGAGACCTACATAATGTAGGACTAACCTTGTCCCGTTAACTCCGCTGGATGTACTGATATACTCTACGGCGTAACTGCTAACCAAATTACTCTGGACAGCCGCCAGGGAAATTGACAACTGACATAATTTTTACATTGATACGAAGAAGGACACGACTGCCTCTAACACGATGTATTTTCAAATATTCTACATTTAAAGCTGTATTTTATTCACCTGGTTATGGATAAATGCAGCAATCTCGCCAAATGCCTCTATCTTAGTGGTAAAATTCCAACTCTTTGATTAAAATAAACACTAATTTGGTCCCAGTACGTTCAAGGACGAAAAGGATATACAGACACAATAGCAGCAGCTGACGAAGAAAACAATATTCTTGCTGACAGATTTGTACACTACAGTGACTAAAGAGAACACAAATTTTTATGAAGACAACCGATGAACGCAGTTGAGCCAACTGATAGACTTTAGTACCCCAATGCCTCGTAAACCAGGAAAGAAACTGGGTACTCGCATTATTTTTGCCTCCTCAAAATTGCAACGAAGCTAAACGATAACAAAGTGACATATTCTAGGAAGACAGGTTTAACCTAGATAGTACGGATCTATTGACTGAATAATGGCGTCATAGTGTTTAGACGGTGATGATTGAATTTTAAATATTAATTTTAAATAATGCTCTCGTTCAAGTCTCCTGAAACAACCAATACAGGGGATTTTCTACATTTCCATCGAACAGGTGTTCCATTCTAATATTTCCAGAATGGCATTTCATAGTTACAAACAGGTATCAAAATGGATTGGATTGGATGGATGGAATTGGATCAATAATTGAAGACAGGATTACTTTATCGGCTATAATGAAAATTGTCCTTGTTATAAATGGTCATTGACTAATTTATGATAGACGATTGGCTAAAAAATTAATCTGACGTCGCGATAATCGTGTATAGTAAAACTTCCAGAAATTTAACCAATCTTGCGTTCTAGGTTGCATCTTCTTAAAAATCTAAGTATCACACATTTCACTGTCTAGATAACCAAGACGAGTGAGACAAAAAGACCAAGGCGCTGCTCTTTCATTCATGAGTTCAATATCAAATAAATCCAAACCATCAGTAGGACTAAATGTTTCGATAAAAGTCACGTTTCGGGCTAGCACCACTGAGTCACGCGTGTTAAAACAATGCATGTTTTGTAGTTTTCAGAAATTTGCTAGCTTAGATTGAATCTAAAATTAATTTTGTGTTATTGTTGAAAATTATCAACCAAATATATATTTTCCACTGACAACCGCTAAGAGCATTGAGAACTAAATAACAAAACTGAATTTAAACCACTACCTAATAATATAGGGAATACTATAAAGGGACATATTTTTTTTCCACGACGTATCGTAGAGGGGTGCATAAGTAATAAGAATAACAATTATAGCATCAAGAGGTTCTGTACCGTGGTAGTACTGGCTTACAAGACGTCATAATGTCGATATAAGGTGCTGTCTTAGTCGAATTGGTAATATTAAAATTCCAAATTTAAATTATATTTTTCTTTTATTTCTTGACAAAAATCCAAAAATAAATCGCTTTATTTTTGGGAGGTAAACAACGCGCAAGGAAGCCATTAAAAAGGATAATTCATTTTAATAGTGAATAGTCATCAGCTTCGATAAAAAAATACTTAATGAAGTCAGGGGTTATTATGGTATGGTAACTGGTATGTTTTATTTCCTAAACTATTAGTAGAAAGAGTAATACTAAACCAAATCTCCACTGCACTCCTTTCTGAACTCAATGTCAGTCAAAACGAAGTTGTAGGAACCCTAGGGCATATAGATCCACATAAAAATGAAAAGCTTTATAGAATGGAACACGACAAAAAGACGCATGCTTTATTTAAGCTAGGGCATCAAAACACTTAATAGTAATAAATTAAACATCAGACCGTAGATGAGAATGAAAGTGTTATTGTTTTCACAAAATAAAGCACATATCACATTAAAATTTATTACTCGTGAACAATGTTTTCTCGAATTCACTTTCCTTTATAGCCTCATAAATAACGTTCGTATATAAACGAGATTGTTTAATGGCCAATTTGGAATCTGTACACCGAAGTATTAGGCTCATCTCCAAGAAAATATTGGGCAAAGGGTGGCGTGAGACTCCATATTTAGAATCTACGCAATCTTCTAGAGGAAATAGGGATGATTCTGAACACAATGGTGTAACAATTATTGTCGATGTAGTCAACGACCCTTTTAGATCTAGTCAAGATGGCCGCCAGCCAGACTTATTACACGTCTACCGAAAAATCATACCCGAGACATGCACCTATCCTTTTGGACATCGGCCAAAAGAAAAATATAACAGAGATTACCCCAGCATTCCCAAACATCCCCAAAAGTTCTGTGTTCATTCAAATTATACTGAAACAAAATATCCTTAAATTAGAAAACTTATTCTCAGAGTTTGTTATTACTTTCACAAGAAACAGAATATAATAAAGAAACCCCTGTTTTAGATAACTGGATATTTTAAATCCTTATTGTTATTTTAAATATATATAAGTGATATAAATATTAATTTTATGCCTAAACGCCTTATTAATATCATTCCAATATTTTTTCCTCATGGTATGCCATTCTGACCTCCAGACAAAGGTATGGCTCCATAGTGCCATAGTCCCAGCGTAGGGAAGTGTATCTGGCTGTCTAGCTACTTTCTAAAACTTGTGAAGCTCCTTATTCTTTGATGTCGTTATCGTTTACCACTTACAATCAGGTGGTCTATCTGCTTGTCTGCTAGATGTTCTCATAAAACTGAGATGCAGAGAGAACTATCCCTAATTAATTCGATATGAACAAATAATGTCATAGCTGTACGATGTCACGTCACTTGGTATTAAAATAAAAAATGAATTTAAATTTTAAAATACAAATTTAATATAGACCTAGTAAGAACAAAATAATAATACTGTGTTTTCAGAATTCCTATAACAGAAACTACGGTTTCACGGCAAGGTTCAGTTAAAATCCTAATAAAATATTTTAAACAGATGCTCTAAATTGCCTAAATACTTTATCTCAAAGCTAAGGAAGAAGAGATGTTTGAGAATAAAATGGGTGCAGCTTTCCAAAAGATCATGATAGATTATTCTGGAATAAGCGATTCACAGAGCAATAAATCACACAATAAGGTTACTGTTGAAATGGTTCAAAAAACATCGCGCTCCGTTGTTCGGTATGTATATGATGGAGTAGCAACAGCTGACGCGGGCGACAACTAACTAAAACGAGATTTGTAATCTTCTGATTCGATGAAGTTGGTCGATCTAAACGTTTGTTATTTATAACAGGCAGTCAAAGATGCTCATAATGGCTCTAGTAATAACAAATATTATTCAGGATATATGCCTATATGATTGGATGGAAAATTAATAAACTCGGACATTGATGGCCCCGTAGCCTAGTTGGTAGTGACCCTGCCTACGAAGCGAGGGGTCCTGGGTTCGATTCTCGGCCGGGGCAGATATTTAATGACAGACAAATGTTTGTTCTCGGGACATGGGTGTTAGTGACGTGTTATTTGTGT
>DWPA01006816.1:0-10738 GCA_018251375.1 Calpodes ethlius
ACTAACACCCATGACCCGAGAACAAATATTTATCTGTCACATAAATATCTGTCCCGGCTGGGAATCGAACCCAGGACGCCTCGCTTCGCAGGCAGGGTCACAACCTAGGCTACAGGGCCGTCAATATCTAATAAAAATATATATTTTTTATTTCTTCTGTATCCGCTTCACTACTGATCAGTCTATAGCGCTACTTCCACGACGATAAACACATCGGCAGACGTTACCTTGTGGAATATCGATGGTACATCACCGCAGGGTGTGCGCAGTTTGATCCCAAAGGGAACAGAAAGAAAACAACACAAATCATTTTAACAGGCGATTAACTCGGCCGCATTATCATCGGCGGAGGCGCGCGGCGCGGGCGAAGGCAGCACGGATCCTTGCCGCCGCGAGTATTTATCACACGTAATGAATGAATCCTTTTTTACCGCCGATAATGGCCGCCGGTACCTACATAACCACCTGTCCCCGCCGACCGGCTGACCACACTCTTTGCTTCCCCCGACTTGCCCCTGAACCATTCGATTCATTGGTTTGTTGGGTCTATTTATGGAAATAAAATAACTCCTTCTAATTTCTAACTGTCAAAACGTTAATTTTATTAGTAAAGTCTTTGTGAAAACTGATGCAGATATACTTACTAGTTACGTCATACCATTCGTCAAAGAAATTTTTTAACCATTGTCATAATCGATTTGCGTTCAGTCATTATATTTGAGGTTTACTTACAGTCATATATTTATTACTCCATGAATAAAATGATTCATCAGAGTTACAGATAGGTGAAGATAAACAGTTAGCTAGTGTAATGTATGTATAAGCAAATGTTAGCAACACATGTATTACGTGGGTACAATTCCTTTGAATCCGGTTAAAAAGATAACAGAAGCGCGTACGTCAAGTGAGACGGAGTAATTAGTTACCCGCAGACCGCATAAAGGGCATCGAAGAAAAACCAACGGCGACCGCGGCGCCACCTATATAAATCACCGGATTTTTGCATACCAAAAGGGAGGCGAACAACTTTTTCCCACCTAACCCCAAAAAATAGAATTACAACCGCGCGCATTAGAACAAACGCTTTACAAATAGGGGGCCGCCGGTGTCTCCGGAACAAAAACCGATAAAAACCGGCGCAAAGGTTCCGATTCGGTAAAAAATAAGAATCGGACAATGCCGGCCGGCGCGGCGGTCAACCTCTACGCGCGTCCAGTTTTTTTACGAGCCGCCCTTTGTCCTTCCGGGCCTCTTTTTTAAATAGATCAGAGAGGGCAAGTAAAGACCGACGGACGGACATCCACCCCTGAAATATTATTGTGGATTTTTCTGCTCTGCATTCATAAATATTTCGGGGCGATCCGACCCCCTCGCCCCTCGCCCGAATCGCCGTAGAATTATAAATTCGGTTAATAAAATATGATACGATAAAGCCGCTTTTTTACTCCGCCGCGCGGACCTCTATTATATTTTGTTTAATTTAAATATGAATAATTAAATTTAAAAAGGAAATCTCTGGGCTAATGAAATTTTTGTTTTCGAGATAATGAATTGAAAACACGTCGCCGGCGCGGTGTCGCTGTTATTCTTCGCTCGCGCTCATTCGGATTCAGGCTACGTTTAAAAAAAAGGCGAATGAAAAAAATTTATTTTAATATATTAATTATGACGATGAATTCTATTTTTCCAAGCTTATCTTACCCGTTGGCGCGATACCGTTGCCTCGCCGCGCCGCACCGAGCAGTGCCGCCCGAGCGCCGGGACGACCTCCGCTTACTCTAACGTGTGTATTATTTTAAATAAAGTTATTCTTCTTTGAAATGTTTTTTCCACGAAATGTTATATGTTTACTATATATAGTTAACAACAAAAGATAATCCAATAATAGTTCTAGATAAGTAATTATTCAATTTACCTAAATTGAAGATAATTTACAGAGCATATTATTGTTTCATTACTATATATTTAAAAGAAACTTCCTCTTCCTCTGTAGACAGATTATATAGACTGTTGGAAATGATTCGATTTCTAGTTATACGAGCTTTTTTTCCAAAATTTCCTCCAATATCTAACACCGCCTCCGTCGACTCGGTAAGTAGAAGTTTATTAAAACCCTCCAAATGCCGCTCGTTCTCAACCCTTCCTAATAACCAATGTTTATCGGCGGATCGCCAAGAAAAAGACTAAAAAGCGCAAAACATTGGACCGATCCAGATATCAGCAAAGCCCCGACCTTTAATCAACACCGGGCAGCGATCAAGCGGGGTCCGAGGAACATAAAATAATAAAATAAAAACCCCAACCGAGAAGTATTAAACAAAAAACATCGATCCTGACCGCCGAGACCGCGAGGGATTAAAATCGTAACGAACGCACAAAAATATTCAAATACAATACTAACAAATTGATACAAACACTCATTAGGCGAGGATCGGAAGGCGAGCGCCCAGGCACCCCCGACCCGGGGGGAGGCCACCCGAGCGGCCGATCTCTACCGACATTACAATCCACATCCAACGTACAAATATTATCTAAAATTCCTTCTCATTTATAATCCTTTTGTGTCCTCAACGCGGTGTCCTCCGTCAAATCCACCCCATCCTTCTCCCCGGGGGTGGGGGTTATTTTTATATTTTTAATCGCGTCGGGCATTATCCAAATGGACATCGGTGGCCGCAGTCGCAGCCGCCGCCGCTGCCGTCTCGATGATAAATTCTTTCGTTCGACATCTACGGTCGCGCGATGTTTTGTTTCGTCCCTTCCTTTATTGTCGTCGGTGGCTCACGCGTTGCCATTAATTATACTCGATTTGTCTGCGGTTGACTGGCGAGCATTCTTCTTCTTTCCGTTTCTTTCTTCGACTATTAAAAATGGCCGCGTTTTTTTCCCTTTCGCAAATGAGGATTGATTGTGGCAATCCGGGATCGTTCGATGCAGATCCGAAGTGCTTTATTGAATTCGACGTCGTTTACCCTAACGCTTACTTATGATTGATGTATTTAGTTGACAGTTAAATATTGGATTTGTTTTATTTATATCTATTCTTCATTACATAGCGTAGTTAACAATTATTACTACGGCCGAACGAATTCTGTTTTCTATTATGTTATACGATTTGATTCTATTAGAGGTCCTCGATCAGGTGCAAGTCTCTTCTGCTAGTTGCGGAATCCTATAACATACTAAATCACTCTGTTCTAGTGGCTATTGATACAGTGCCCAATCTTACTTGTCCACAGTTTCGGAAGTACTTACGTCATTCAATCCGACCACTGACATGGCTTAACAACTGTTATCTAACGATAACAATCGTTACAAACAATTCTCACTAGCGATCATTTACCCAACTACCCATTCCACTGCAACTTCTTAGTTCAGTCAATATCTTATAATGGACACAATTTTCCGGGTTTTTAGAGAACTAGAACATTCCTGTGATGGTCAGCAGTCTAACATAACACGTTGTTACACTAATTACACTGTATAATTTATTCAAAGTCTTTAATTAGCGTGTTTGTCTTTGTGGTACGAGTGTGTTCTATTTAAAGATCTCGCGACACAACAAACAAAGTCTTAAGACTTAACCCATTTAAATCGAACCGCGTCGAGTCCAATTAGCATATTCATCCACTACCGTCCCCTTGCCAAACGCGAAACAATACCGAACGGGTCCCCTCCGAACAAGAAGAACAATATCTTCCGTGACATAAAATTCGAAAAAAGTTTAATGGAACCGAAATCCGCCGTCCGATAAACATTAAAAAACCCTCAATATATTATATAATTGAAAGTATGGATGATCCCTTTATAACGGTGGAACGGACACGGAGTCCTTGCGGCGGGGCAGACTACTTTGCATATAGAAAAGCGATTCGTTTCGGGTGCTCGGTGAAAACGTCGGAAAAACCTTTGGAAAAACGATGGAAAAATGCAGCGGGCTGAGGCAAGAATTAATGGTGCGAAACTTTCGTCCGAGCGGCGAGTCCCGACGAATTTATGTGCGAGCACGTAGCCGCGCTCGGCCTACTGTGCCGAGGAGTTGTGCGAGGAATTGTGGGATTAGGATTCACCACCTTCCGGGCTATTGTCATCGTCACCGATTGTTTTAGGGCTCTGCGACTGGAGATTGGTGGGGCGAGTGAACATCAATAATTCCGATGGATAAAGCTAAACCGTACATCTCTACTGTATACGTAGGATTCAGTTTCAGGATTTTATGAGGATTACTAGATTATGAAGGAATCTTAAGTCACGAAACACAGTCAATGACGTCATTTTACGCAATGCATTGTACTTACATCAGAGTTTTGGCTTTTGATGACAAACAATGGTATGTTTGTGCTAACTTTAATTCATCTTTGATATTGTAGTTACTGAGAAGTCTGTTTTAATAAGGAGCTATAAAACGTGAAATGTAGCAACTTTAGCAGAGCTAACTTGTTAACTTTGTATGTAGGTCTAAACCGCACTGTCTCAAGTTTCTGTTATGACGGTTATGACAGTGGTTATTGACGGATGTTTAATTTTGACTGCACTATAGTGTTTCTTTTGTACTACGATAAAGTAGACTTCATGTTCAACGCAAGAACACCCGCAGCTAAATTCAACAGTAGAAATTCCGATCCTGTTATAGCAAAATGACATGGTCACCCACGAACTAGTTTCGTGTCACCAATCTTGGTGCCATGCTTCATCGAATTCTTTTTAGTGTTTACGTAAACAATAGGCTGGCGAGTAATTACGGGTCGGAGTTTAAATAACTGTACCACTTGACCGAAAGGAAATTCTAAATACCAACTTTAGTAAAGAGACATTAATATTGTCCGCTGCAGGTTTCACTGTTAGTTATTGGGGGTAACTAATATTTGTACCTAATTCTTAATTTCTGTATTAGAAAGGATGAAAAGATTGGCCATATTTTCGCATTCATTTCGAGGCATTTTAAGCTGGAAAGAAACACAGATGTGGATTAGTACAGAGAAAATCTGGCATATTTTAGAGTTCTTCCATAAAGTTATCAAAAGTGTCACAAAATACAAAGAAGATGACTGTCGCGATGCACTATAGCGTCACTCTAGTCATTCGGAGAAGACACCTGAACATTAAAAATAGTTTTGAGACACTTTAAATTTGTAACATGAGAGTTACCCTGAGGTGCAGCATCTACTAAAATTTGCTGATAACTCGTAACTGGTCAGAAAGAAAGAAAACCACTAAATGAAAAACGTTGCAAAAAAATCTACGCGCTGGTGTCCTGTTCAAGTAACTGATTTACTCAATTTGTTTATTTACCAGCGTGGGGAGGTGCGAACGTGCGAAATCGTGTAGCGTCGATACGAGTAGCTGACGCGATACGTGAGGAACAACATCGACTGGACAGTACAGGTAGAGTGAGGTTTGATACTAGGAAATATTTTAGTAAATAAGTCTTTAATCCTAACTCATAAATTATTGCGCTAATAATTGTGCTACGCAAATGTAACCATCAATTTAGTGCACTAATTAATGCGTCAATCAACACACAAATTAGAAAGTAAAAAATTGTATAGAACTACAATAATGTAGCCAATTATTTAACGCGTTAATTAGGGCGTATTTGGGCTCAGCCATTAACGCTAACGTTAAGGCGTGAATGGGAAATTACTGATGTCCATGGTCATTAGGTGGTTGGTCTACTCGTTTTTAGCTATTTTGAGGTATAGAAACAAATCAATGTGATATGTTCACGCATATTTTCATTCTATTTAGATGTAAGTCTTTGAAAGTTCTCGATTGAAACAGGTATAATTTCTGAGTTTCGATAACAATTTCCATAATTCGCTTTTTTTATTTAAATACCCTCAAACGGTAGTAGTAGTACGGGTAGCTTACGTCAATGTCCGTGTTATTTAATAAATTACATATAGTGTTGGAAATCTGCTTCCAAAAGGGGGTTTAATAAACAAGTATCAAAACTATTGTAGCGCGGTA
The DNA here is from genome assembly GCA_018251375.1 of Calpodes ethlius. NCBI lineage: Eukaryota > Metazoa > Arthropoda > Insecta > Lepidoptera > Hesperiidae > Calpodes > Calpodes ethlius. The sequence goes on from DWPA01006816.1 coordinate 5,971, forward strand.
CAGTATTATCGAGGCGAAACAACGATCACCTCGGTTCGTTCGCAGGCCAGCGATTTTTTAACATTCTTTTTACTTTTTTAAATACTTCTCCTTTTTCCCGCCAACCGCGACCGCGCCGGTCGAAACTGTTTAATGATTTGAAAAACGTGTTCTATCAGCCTTTACGCGGAAACAACCGAAAAAAGCCGACAACAAAGGGTACCAAGTGCAAATATGGACTCGTAACGTTAATTTGCGCGGGAAAAACCGACCTGCGTGCAACTTTGCGCCTTAACGCCCGACGATAAGGTTCACTGTTCGCTTCGGGAGCGAGAATAGATTTTTGCTGAAGTGTTTTCGCAGATCTCATCGGCAATTTATTATATTTTGTCCGTTTGAAATTTACGATTATTTGAACGGGACAATGGCCGGTGGCCGCCGATTGGTGCGCTTTTTTCTAACGCCAATAAAAGCACGATGATGTACGGTTCGCAATCAAACGTTATGAATTGTGAAACGGTGATAATATTCTGACCGCACGCGATTGTAATAAAAAATAAAGAATGGACGAACACATTTTAATATTTTATTTAGGCGAAAAAAATGTTATATCATCTTCTATGCATACAACACAATTAAACAATCTTCAGCAATATACGGCTGAATCAATTATATCTTATAATAATTCATAATCATTACCTTTGTCTACCTTCGACTGGACTTTAAATTACGCTATTTAAATAAAATTATACGAGTCTCACTATATTTAATTCAAACCGATAAGTTTCATAATTTACTTGTTCATGTGAAGAATTATAAGTTATACTGACGTCTTATTATAGAACTCATCTATTTATTTAAATCTGAGCCTCTCTGAGTATTAATCAGCGTAGCCGAAACCATACGAAGAAGCGGGAAATATTAAAATTTGTAATCATCCCTAGCTTTTTATGTGGTTTTAACAGATATATTTCAATTAATTTAGTGGGAAATAATAATAAAATAATGTTCATCAATAATTCTGGTGATTCAATTACTTTAAAGCAACTATTACTTTGCAAAATGACAAAATTACGTCAGGTTTATGCATCGAGGTAAAAGTCGTACTACATATTGTGTAGGTAAGTTTTCTGGGTTTTGGTTTCCAGAGTAAACCATATTTTCCATCTACAAGAATAAATCATAAATTTTCTGCTATAGATTTAAAATATTTAGTATGTCTAATTTATAAATGGTCTGGAGTTATTAATTAAATCAATTATTAGCAAGATTTTTGTATTTTCATACAATCATACAAATATCATCTTCTATAAATGTCAATAGCGAGGAAACGAATTGAAAGGACCACTTAATGGCAAGCGTAACCATCGTAAGCTGTACTGCGACAACCCGTTGGTTAAGAAGTAACGAAGAACCTGCTTATTGATAAACTCTTCAAAATATGAAGTACATTTCCGTACTTTAAAGAAAGCAGAGCCCTGCCTTTTACAAGCTTTTGCCCAATCAAATGTTTGTAAGTTAATTTTGACCCACTTCCCAGTATCTGATTAACCTAAAATTTTGTATGCTTATGTATATCGGATGACGATACAATATAATGGTGTCACAGAGCTGAAATGATGATGAAGATTGGTGGTGATAGGAGCTCTGAAATAAAGAGGACGAAACTCGATCGAGTTTGGGTTCGTTTGTTTTGTCTTGAAAAATGATCTGGTCTTAGATATCCAGGGTCTAATGATGAAGTTGAAAAGTCACTACAATACAGCGTGTTTTTAGTATTTTGAATTATAATTCGATGTCTCCGTCGAAAAAAGCGGACTTACAGACTTTTTCATGTTATGTTATATATTTGGAATCTACAACCTGTAATACATCTAGGAAAGGTTTTCTTTCAGCCAAGGTTTTTTTCTACGGAATAATTCACAAAAACAGTTTTTATTATTTCCTGAAAAGTTTTGTTTCACAATAACCGCTTTATTCGTCGGAGTGCATCGATTTTTTTATTTCTTGCTATGCCAGTTGAACTTACCTAAATTAGTAGTTCTTTAATACCACATCTTTGTACATCTAAAAAGGTACAGCAATAATAAAATAACGGCCGCCATAGACAATTAAAAACGTTAGTAGCAGGGCGAGTGGGATATAAAAATAGAATTATTCATTTATTATAATCGTGCGTGTAGTTAATATGCACGCGGTGCAGGGTCGGCAACCAAGGCTAGAGTGCGAGCTTTATTGCAATAGATATTTCCTAGTCGTGCGACATTGGTTCACTTCAGGGAACAACTGTTCAGTATTCATATCCGAAACAAGTATGAAGTATTCCTCATTTTTTTTTTTGGCATTTCATCATGGCGTATGTATTATAAGTCGTTTAAAGGTCGAATAGGGATTAAATTTGTCTTTCAGTTTTTGAAGGTGCCACTTTTAGAGAAACCATCAATGTAATTGATTCTCAACCATCTCTCATCCAATGCTTAACCAATGACCGATTTTGTCCAAAGTTCTATGAATTAGGAATGTTAGTGCTACGTAGCAGGTTTAGTGTACTACTATTACCACTAAAGCATAGAAACAAGAACAAGAACTTGTTATTTTATTTATTTGCATATCATCATTATTATCATCAAGAGTTCTTCCACTGCTGCGCTCGGATTTCCTCTCACAAGGTGAGGTGTATAGACCATAGTCCACCACGCTGATCAAGTGCGGTGTTCCTCATGATGTTTTCCTTCACCGAAGCAAGTGATGGTTAACTTGTAATACGCACATAACTTTTTAAAAGTCAGAGCTGCGTGCAGGATTCGAACTCATGCCCCCACGTTCGGGGAACCAACGTTTGAACCACTAGGCTATCACTCGCTTATTTGCATTTACCTATATCAAAATATTGGAAACATTTTTGACAAAACAATTTAGCTCAATAAGCGAACAGGAGCGAACAGAGCGTCACGAATAAAATATTTGCGTGCAAATCGACTTCGGTGGTCCCAACTTTACGACTTCTGTCGGAAACGGAACATTTTTCCCGCGGTCCGTACTTGGATGTAGAGTAGCTAGAAGCGGTTTTAGTGGGTCGAATTCCACATTAAAGTAAAGCAAAATACTTGACTTGAAGAACATATTCATAGAAAATATATTAATATTTCAAAAAACTAAAAATATTTTGCAGAGTGCACTAGAAAGCTATAAATTTAGCATCGCCATACGGGTGTATGATTTAGGAAGCCGTTTTTGTTAAACGAGTTACAGAAATTCAATACTATAAAGAGTAGAACCACCAACGGCACCGAATTTAAATATATCACAATTTGGACGGTACAAGTACACTAATATTTATTGTCTATAAGTTTAATAACATGGAAATGTTTCCGTTAGTTAGAACCACGATGATCTTCGTCAACTAAGTGGGAAAAATAAACATATTGGAAAGTTTCATGGCATACGTTTCTACATGGATAGTTCAAGTTACAAGAAAATATAACTCACACAGAGTATTAATAGTCCGTAATGAATCTCGTAAGTCCCCCATTTTAATCTTTATAAACACATATTAGCTAAAATGTTTTAATTTAAAACATAATATATTTATCCTTTACACTTGGTAGGTATATAATTTAAATATTAGGAAAGAATTACTAGGTCAGCGATGGTGTCGACTGCCAATTCTACCCAGGCGTAGCTTGGGCAGGCTACGGGTAGTTCATAAAGAAAGTACTGAATGCCCCATAATTGTAATACGGCTCTAATATCCAATACGAACTGTGGGTTCTACCGGATGGATATTATCTTAAAGTATAATAAGTTATGTACGGAACTTGCAGTTCTACGTACCTTAAAGATTTTTTTCGTTAAACATTCATAAATGAGTGAATTACGCTTTAAAAGCACATTCTCTGGGATATTCAGGCGAATTAAGAACTTTCTTTTCAAAGTAGATTATAAAGAGGTCTACTATGGTAAGGTAAAGAAATAACTATTCCACTCACTTCCACATTTGAAATATCTTCGACGCCGCGATTAATAATTAACGGTATCCCGATGCGGGAAGCCCCATTTCGGCGTTCGAATCGTCGATGGCGGTACCGTGATCAATTTTGTATGAAACTCGGTTTTATGCGGCTTTATCACAAAAAAAACTAGGACAATGAATAATGATGGCTTCTGTTACCTACTGCAATATTGCCCAAACTTTGATAATGATGTAATGTTAAAATATATTTTTAAGATTTAGTCAGAGGCATTTATAGATTGTAAACATTTAGGTACATTCAGGATTCAGATCCGGAAACCCTATGTGAGCGACATGGTTTTGAGCTTGCAATATCTCTATCCCCTGCCATCTGTAAAACTTGAGACAAACTACGAGTAGGATTTCTAGGATGATCTGTATTCAGTTAATAATTCCTGTTGGTATTAGGAGTTAATAAGAATTTAAGTTTTATCGTTATTAAAAGGACTGTTAGTGATGGTTAATCCTATTAGTAAGTATTAGTAATAGTCCAGTTAATAATCATTAATAATTTGTCCCACTCGAAGTTGGTCACAGATGCCTTGTTCTTCTTCTTAGTCGGTAGACTCTTGTCAAACTGTCATATAGTGGTTCGGGTAGAAGGTTTTTTCTTTAGTCTCTCGCCAGTTTTCCCTGTTAGCGGTCATCTTGATTCATTCGTTAAGTGCGCACAGAGCAGACATGATATTTTCAGTCCATGAGTGATTTATCGCGGGGACTGGTGCCTTCGATTCTGCCCTGTTCTACTAAGCGTTCGATGGAGTCACTGTCCCGCTG
>DWPA01006817.1:0-10737 GCA_018251375.1 Calpodes ethlius
CACTGTCTATAATTATCACTAATGTATTGGGTTGTCTGAGAAGGTCGTGCCAATATTTTAGGACAATTAAAACGCAGCTCATTCAAATATTGACGAAATTAACGAATCCTAAGCAAACTTTTTTCCAAACATCGCTGAAGTTATCTCTTTCTGAATATGTACAATGTACACATGTAATTTGTTTTGAATAATTGTGATATAATCAGTCAGAACAAAACATTCGTAATAAAGCGAGAAGGATTAAGGCAAAAAGCATCAATTAAGCTGGTTAAATGTTAATTCCCATACATAATAATTTCCATAAGCGAACTTAGTAAAAATGTAAAATTTTCAAATAAGTAAACATAGTAACTTCAAAAAATGAAACAAGATTTGACCGAAGATTCGCTGAACGAGAAACCAACTTAAACCAATAGAAGATAATATTCTCCGCAAGTGACATATATGTTTTTGATGTAAATTTGCCTATAATAATACATTTTTGATACGACAAGCGACACGACATGAGGTCTCCCACGTCGTTAACTCCGCCCTATCGCACTTACTTTCGACAGTGTGACATTATGGCCCTCCCCGATGGTTTCTACTTTAAATAAAATAATACTGTCTTTAAATAAATTGATATGAAGACAGAAGCAGCCTTTCTTCTTTTTAGGGTTCCGTAGTCGAAACGAAACCCTTATAGCTTCGAAATGTCCGTGCATCTGCCAACACAGAAGGCACTCTTAGTACTGGAAAGTTGTAATTTAGTTGATGCATCACTGGAAGGCTCTTTCAATAATAATATGAGTTTGCGAAGACCCTTTAGATTAATGAATCCGTTTTGAAAATTTGAACCTTTAAAGTTCTAATTTTAGTTACAGTCTAATGCAAAATTTCGTATGAAAAAATTCACGGAAGTAGATATGATGAATTTAAAAAGAACTGCCACAGATAAACGTGGTTTTGATGTTAACGAATAGTCAATCTACATTTTTGTTAATACTTGTAGTAGGGTAACCTATATTGGTGGTTACAGTCTGTAACTGAGATAGTACAGATAATGAAACTGTCAAATTACGCGCAATTTCATAATTAAGACAGAATAGAATACGTTACGTTCGAATTTCGAAATTGCTAACAAAACGTTATTATACCTCTGTGTTTTGTGACATTACGTAGTCTGTAGGCATTGTTCACTTTTCGTTACGTCCCCGACTACACTTCTTTCTAGTCCCAACGCTCTTATTCTATTTCCTTCCCGGGAGATGTATCGAATTTTTATAAGATCTCTTCAATTTTTATGAGGTCTACGAGGGCGTGAATTCCATTAGCGTGTCGATTTCTCTCCCTTCAGGCAAATATTTTAAATTTTTAAGAGCTGACGCGAATTGGATGCTTTGTTAAATAAATGTTATAAGTTACTCAGGGTTACCGGTTTGTAACAAGATTGAATTCTTCTCATGGATGGAGAAACTTGAACCTTGTTCCACCACAAAAATTATAGAGTTACGTGAATTTCTCCGCGTAAATTTCACTGACATCCAAACGTATCATTAATTGGAAAATTTGCACACGTATACAACCAATAACAATACAATACTATGGTATTTGTCACTAAGCTGGTCTAATCCTGACTGAAACTTAGAATGTGTACCTTAGTAATTTAGTAAAACCAATCAGCCAGGTCATTAGTAACGTCTTAACATAGAAGGAAAGACACTTTACCGTTTATTTTGGTCCTTTTTTTTATGCGACAACCGTAGCAAACGAGCTTCCAGTGCCACCATCCTTTTTGCCCATGAATATCTATAAAAAAATTCGAATAGGTCTGTTAGAGGGAATGTAGATAAGTCCTATTAGTATTAGGTGTTAATAAGAATATCACACAGATGTGCTACTCCGGAGTAAATATGATCGCCTCTTGTACAAGTACAACTAGCAATCTAGAGCACTCTTCAGAATGGAACACAGTTTGTATAAGACAATTATTAACCGGCAGAAAAAGGTGAAGCATAGCTTAATTTATTAGTTTATTATCTGTGCATTTATTACGTTACAACAACTACTGATTTGTGCAACTTAGCATTCCTTCAGTAGAACGGCACCATTAAGGTTGCCATAATAACCGTCACCAATCCAAATTTTGACGATGAACGCCTTAAGAGTATATTTAAGTTCAATCTTAGTTCATATTAGAGGCGTATGCAATGGATGCCATTTGGGAAATAAGGATATAACGCTAGTTTTGTATGGAATTGTACTTAGTACTGTAATTTTCCAGGTTATCTAGTTTTATTCACGACCTCTCTAAGAGTTAGAGTTATCTTTATCAACGTAATTATAAATGTATATTTTTTGCATAGGTGTGAAAAGATTATGTCTGATTTAAAATAATGCATGTTATTGTTTCGGTAGTTATCTAAGAGACCAATGTTACAGATATTTACCAATATTTAGATTAACTTAGTGTATACCTAAAATGATAATTTTATGTTACACAATTACGGTATCTGTACAAAAAGGCAAATGCCATTTATTTCTAGGAACTAGTTCTTCGCTATTAAAACATTGTCCTCGCTATAGTAATCTGCAAAGGCAATTGATGGCGACGAGGATTTGTGCAAATAAACACATCCGTTGCTCACTCGCTATCATACCTAACACCGTAAGCATTTCACCCACAATCCAATTTTACGAGGAACAAACAAAGGCGCTAACGTTTGACAGCGCGGTAAAAAGGCGCGTAAACGAAACGCCGACGACATTCCCCGACAGAGGGCGCTACGGAAGGCTTTACTACTTCCGACGGCAAGATGGCGGCCATCGAGCGCGGGAAACTGAGCGCCCGACACGATAAAACACGACACAGAAATGGTACAACTAGGAACGCAGCTTCGTATATTTGGAAATCACAAAGTTTTTTTTAATTATTATAAAATATACATTGCTCCATCTATTGTGCGTGTCTACCTTATTAGAGATATAGATTAAAATTTTATTTGCGTAACGAACTAAAGTATATTTTGTAAGACAATTTTCTTTATCTTACTATCTACGATACACAGAAACACAAAAAATTTACGTATCTCAAAAATAACTAAATATTGCGTAACACCAATTTGCCTTAGCACTGGTTAAAGGAATTTACCTGTCAAAGCACAACGCAACGTTCAAAACCCTAAAATAATAGTTGAGTGACCTATAATTTAATATGTATTTTCGATCTTCTTAATCCCTTACACAATTTTATATGCCCTAGAGCATTAATTAATTTATGGCTAGACTTTAGACCCTCAGTCATATTTATGTAACGTATATATTGTGCTAAAAGCCCAGTATATTTTTTAACATTGATAACAAAATCATGGTCATCTCTGTCAAAGAGATATCTATTTAATACATTGTAATCATCTTGCTGGTCTTACATTAATTTCAAGATTGAAACATGTATGTGAATTCCTAGAGTTGTCTTCCATCTGTTTTATTCATCATTCAAATTGTATGTTAAACTTTTACTTTTTTAATAAGCAAATCACTTTTTATTTTTATAAAGCGAACAATTTCGCTCACCGTACACTCTTTAGCGGCAACAGCAGCCAAATGTACACTTTACCGTCACGCCACACAAAACTCAATTCGGGTTACTCTCCAGAATGTTTTACAATACGATACAAAGCAACTAGACAAAAGCGTCACAAGCGAGGAATGTAACGTATTCTAACATTATTTTTATTGCTTTAGCAACATGGTTTAATTTCGCATGCACGTCTATGAGATCTTATGACATTACGAAGATGAGAAGAAGCGTTGAAAGCAATGGAAACGAGCCGTAGCCGTCAAGTGTGATCGCTTATTTCCCTCATCGAGTATGATATAAGGTTTTCCGTTGTGGACGATAAGCCTAATGACGATCGTTTAGCCTTTGGTCTGTGAAATCGGACGTATTATATTGTACTGCCACCTTTAGAGGAAAATGGAATAAATGCCTTTAAGGTTTCAGTACCTATATAAGCGTTTGCGTAACGATTATGTTCGAAACATAAAAAAAGTAAATTCGGGCAGTGTTTACCTTAAATAGGTAATGTTTATGTCTATAAAAGATCAGTTAAAGTCGACTTTAGGCGATATTTAGATAACGATGTCGTAAAAATATTGTTAAAATACTATGAGGAGAATACTACTACAGTAAAAATGATCGATCGTTCGTAAACTTGTCTTTGGCATTGTTAAAAAACCTAAACAGAACTATAAATAATCGACCCTCTTTTTCTGTATAAATGTGAGATCTCACAGTATTAATTACGAATCTGGGAGTAAGTAAAATTGCTGTAAGATTTCAAAATATGATGAAAAAATGCAAAATTCTTCAATATCAAATGCTTGAAATGTTTGTATCTAATCTATTGAGGCATTGTGACATAGATTAGTCAATAACGAGATTAGTCATTACTTAAAGTTGTGTTATGTTGATAATACAACTCTTTGTATTTATTAATTGTAGATACTTACTTTTTATAACGATTAAAACTCCAATATCATTGCCATCTTGATCTTTGGCCCGTCTATCCTTTTATTTCACATTTTGATACAAAATTTAAAATGTCTTGCAACTTCTACTTTGAAAAATGGAAGAAAACTATAATCAAATTAGACGAACTGATTCAACTTGACACAGAGTATCAAGTACGTACATATTTTTTAACGTTAAAAACCTTAATCTTAATATTTTTACAAAAGCTTTATTAAGCTTTTGACGTTATTACGTCAGAGAGTAATTTCATATTTTCCCAACACTTTCGTTGACCTCGTGCGTACCGGGAAGGATTGAAATAACTTAGCTGCGTTGGCGTTCTTCGCTTTTCGTGTGTAAACCTTCCATAATAGAGTACCTAAATAACCGTGTACTAAGTCAGTACGCTCACCATCACATCATCACCAATTATCGGCAGCTAGAATGGTTATCAAACATTCACTTACCTAAGTAAAAAGTAAGATCGTATTTTCCTAACATTACATACTGCGTCGCGTTAAAAGATACCTAGCGTATTAATACTTGATGTTTTTTTTTGCCAAATGAAGTAAATATCAATCACAATCAAGTGTTGCCACAGATGATAATGATAAACATCATTCTTGAATTACCACAACTTTTTCAACATAATAATAAGTTATGGCAAATTTCACGGTAAAAGTGCGCCAAGCATAAAAAAGTTAATAAAGTTATGTTGATCATTCACCAGGAAACGAAGGCTCACGACAAGATATGGTGTGATGCGGTACAGCGCCTGACCGGGATTCTCGGCAAGTACATGTTCATGTACAACGAGCTCGTGGACTGTTACCACCACAACCTGCAAGTGCAGAAAGCTGAATACATGATAGAGATTATCAAAGCTACTGTTGCAAGGTTAATTATAACTGTCTTATCAATAATTATTAATTTTCTATTTTTCTGTTGATTTTCCAATCCTGTTAATTGCCAAAAATACTTCCTGCTGATAATTCAATACCGTCCTTTAGATATACATGTGTTCGCTGATTTAAAACACGAAAAAGTTGAAATATCTTTTTTAATCCCAGAATTTGAATATTGGCTAGTGAACACACCAGATTTTTTATTTTAAGAAAAATAAAAATTAAATCAAGTACAAAGGCAAGTCACTAAGCATTAGCAACCACTATAGGTTATTAAAACTCTTACTATCATGATTACATTTTCTACAGAATCCTTGAGCTGAAAGACCAGCTACGAAAATTAATAGGAAATGAATTTCAATTCATGGGATACGGTTTGATTGAACACAAATTGACAACAAATGATATTGTACTAACAGGTGTAATTCCAAAATATGAGAGAGATGAGAAAATTAAAACATTACTCTTGGAATCGATACAAAGAGCTGAACATAGAAAGAGGAAAAGTAAGAGTTGGATAGGTAATTTTGAATAAGTTAATAATTACAATTTCATGAACGAAAGAGCTTTATAAACAATAATTTATAATTCGAATGTTGAATTGCGCAAGTAAATTCGTTGTATTGACATCTGATATTGATTTGACAAATGATAAAAGTTCTAAAAATGTTTTCGTAGATTCCATTGTACTTGTAGAACACGAAGAAAATGTATCCCAGAAAGAAAAATGGTGGGACAACGACACCGATTCTAAAGATAATAATGAAGAAGGTCACAAAGGAATTAATGTAGCAGGTATTTACGAGGTAGAAAAAAAGGAAGAACTAACAGCGGAAGACCTTGAGAGAAGAGCAATGGCGACGCTCATTCAAGCCCAAGAGAGATCCAGGTGTATATATCATTTCCAAGATTGAAGTCCACTGTCCATCCAATCCATCATTTCACCGTAACACAGGGAGCTACTATAATATCTACTCGAAGTTCATCGTAATTTCTGATACACTCTCACAGTTTCCATCGATTAATTTAGAAGTAGATAATAATTCTTTAATGATATAATTTAACGTAACATATATTTTATTGCAGAAAATTTACACTTCAAATGATACATGACAAACTAAAGAGAGAAAAGTGGGAGAAGGAGTTGAATGGTACATTGCGACCTCCAGCTAGACGAGAAATCAGAGAAAAGAGTGCAAAAATAATTCAATTTTTTTTCAGGTCAATTGCAATTCCTTAATTAAGATCTCTTCTATAGCAAGTTATATCAACAGTTGATCAAAGTAAATATCTATTTATATTAGTTGATAAAATCACGCATTTAAAAATATTTTTTTCTTTAAAGAGCTTATTTTGAAATTAAACGAAAGAGAATTAAGGAGTGCAAGCGAGACGAGATATTAGCTATAAGGCTATGTACAAAACTATCTCAAAAAGATGAAGAAGACAATAATGTAAAGGTAACCATTACGTAACAATTTGGTTTATGACCTGCATGACACTTTAAATGAATGTAACTTTGTGAAACAATCAGACAAATTATCGCTAAGGTTAACTGTTCTCAGTTAAACAAGAACTACATTGAAAAATTTAGAGTATATGAAAATGAGTGGGCTGAAAATTACAAGAAAATAAAACAAAAATATATTGAAAGAAAACATGACATTATAGAGGACGATGTTCGTGATGAAATCATGTACTGGTTTCGAAAATGGTATAAAAATTCTCGAGTGTTACAATTCAATTATTCCAGAAAAAATAATACAATGATAAGTAATATAATTTAATATTTGGTTCAACTTTAACTTAATAGGTTTGATGAAGCTTCGTATTTCCTTAACATACCAAAAGAGAATGACGGTGGATCCATTTTAGTAGTAAAAGAAGAAATACAATCGCCAGAAGAATGGCTAGAAAAATACAAAGCTAGTTTAGAAGAGCGCCAAGCGAATAAAAACAAATCAGCTCAAGACGTATATACATATTTTATAATTCGTGATTATTATTGTTATATGAAAATATACTAGAAACGTTAACCGATACCTAAGTTATATGTTTCAGCTAAAATATGAAAAATTGCAAGCAAAGAAGGAAAAGATGTTGCAGAAAAAGGCCGAACTTTTAAAAAAGAAAATGGAAGAGCAAATGTTAAAGAAAATGATGAAAAATCCAAAATTCAATCCCGGATATCATTACCCTCAATCTAAAAAAATGGAGCAATTAATTCAGGTAAATTATTTTACATGATTGAATTATAAACACTACTACTTATTATAAAACATTTTCACATGTTACATCAGTGTCTTAGACGAGGGGGTAGATAGGCTGGGGCTTCTATCTAAATGTGAGGATTGAACATTACTCCCACATTCACAAACCAAACTGTGAAGTCTCACAATGATATAGAAAAAGAACGATTATTTCTATCCCCGTCTATTTCACTCTAGAACAATGCCAAAGACAAACATGGACTATGAGCAATCGCTTCTTCCTTTCTATTTAACCTTGAGACCGCACAGTATTGTTTGTGAATACGGGCTTTAACTTTGAATTAAGTGCGAGACAGTAGATTCAACATACATTCAAGCATGCCCCGGACACTTTCAAACATTCGGGTCCTCTCATGTTTATGTGTTATTTTTCATGCAGTCAATAAAAGATTACAAAACACACTGGTCCAGTTTAGATTTTATGGAAGAGCCAGGTGTCAAAGAGAAATCGGTTATGGATATTGATATCAATAACGCTTATATGGACGTTAAATTAGAAATAAGGAAATCCGTCGATATTTCTATGAGGTATGGACTATGCTTGTTTCGTGATTAAATTTTTTCTTCTACTTCTTTCTGGCCAGTAGAAGTGTATATGTTGTTACTAATATCAACGGGTGATGGTGTCTTATCATCAAGGGAAACATCTGCTCCTTTGTTTTACAAAATCAGTATATATTTTTTAGTTTAATACAAAGAAAAATATTTATACATTTATTTATTTACTAATTGTAAGCCAATAAAATGTTATTTAATTCTTCTGATAGAGAGATCTTTAAGATACTAAATAAAGCTTTGAAAGATGACTACAAACGAAATGGTGAAGAGATGCCTAAACAAATAAAAGAAAAAATTAAACGAAGAAAAAAGCAGCACAAACATAAAGTGGTAATTGGTGAAGATATTGCTGATAAATTAGAAGTAAGTATATATTTGTTTATCATGACCACGATCAATCTGCCAATCCGCACTTGGCGAGCATGGTGGACTGTGGCCTGTACCCCTCACACTGTGCGAGAATACCCGAGCCCAACATTGGGACAGTCAGGGTTGTGATTATTATATTATTTCTACGCGCATTACCGTATTGTGTCTTGCAGCTTGCGTTGCTGTCGGTACCCACGTCGTGCTGCGCTGTGTGCGTGCCGCTGATTTACCGCTGCAGCGCCTGACGGAGCGACACTACCGCGATCTGTTGTGCGACAGTGCCACTATCCTGACAGTGATGACATTAGTTGCCACTGTCAAAATTACAAAGCGATGTTGTTTACTGGCACTCTCATAATTTAGCAACTTAAAACTAAATATACAAATTTAAATTACATGTAAAATGTAATAAATATTAGCGTTGAATATATTCTGGTTCCCTGACATTGAACGCCATAGAAGAAGAAACTAAGAATGATTTTAAATAAAATAATTTAATAAAGTAATTATATTTTAATAAAGGATCAGGTAGTTGTTAACATGTAGCCCGAGCTTAGTGGTTGGATCGTAATGGATTGTGAAGATGGTGATTTTAAAAAATAAATTTAAATTTCGTTATTTTTTACTGGTAAGTTTATTCGATTTTAATGTAATATATTATAAAGTTTATAATTATGTGCATTTGTATAATAAATGTACTGTAAGTTATTTATAGAGCAACACATATTATATACATAATTTCATCAATTTACAATAATTAGCTGGTTTTTGTCGCTTTTACAACGGTTTTTTGGAAAGGATTTTAACATTTTTTTTTACATTAATATCGTTCAACTTTGGCAGTAAATGCCGAAATGCTTAAACACCTATTTATACTAACATTCTTAAGTTATAGAATAAATTTTTAAGCGATGCGAAAACAAATGCGGACCTTGATAAATAATATTAAAATAGGCAAAATTAAAACAAATATATCTAAGATAAAATACGTAATATACAATGCGACGTCATATCGTTGAGGTAGCAATAAACTTAATAATTTATAATGTCCTGTGCCAATTTATAAATATCATAATTATAAAATATTCCAATAAACTACTTAAGTTATCACGCGACAGGTTTATACCATAACTAATTAGACGTCACCTCATTAAATAATTAGAAATATATTATAATTATGTTTTAACTAATTAGACATCAATAACTTGAAGGTGACATTTATGACGGAATTCATATGACCAATGTTTGTTAGTTAAACCCAGATCAGAGTCCAATAACAAGGATTTTTGAGTGATAAATTTAAATAAATATATATATGTAGGAATAAATAATACATGAATTCACGCAATTAGAAGTATTTTTAAGGGGGGTTAAGGTCAGGTAATATTAAAAATGTTCAAAATGTTCTGTTACATATATATATTTTATTTAAAAGTAGTTAAAATACAGAAATAACCTAAAAACTAAATCATAAAAATCATCTAATGACAACTTAAAAATTTGCAATTTCATCTTTTCTTTTTTATTATAAACATTACAAACATATTTATAATCAATCGACTTGAAAAGGTAAGAACTAGGATTTTGTGTGTCGGGGTCACCAAAATTCACGAATAAAACGCCACTCGTTATAAAAAATAGTATTACTTTACTGTTTTAAAAATGTTTAATTATTAAGTTCTAATAAGATAAAAAATTTAACGTCCCGATGTCACCGCAACCCCTTGTCGTAGGGTTGATTTTGCCGCGCGAATAAGATAATTCTAACATAACCTAACCTAACCTAAATTTCTCTGGCTTGATTTAACTTTATTAATCAAATAAAAAAATTAATTATACAGGTATATCAATGGCTAGGCACATATTTTTTTAATCATTTACCATTTTGGAAAAGTGCATTTGCCGAGGAGAAGTGATGAAAGTAACTCCTCAGTAGGTATATCTTTTAAAAATAATTCAAAGTATTACAGACTAATAAAGTTATCTAATCTAACCTACGCAGGACTGGATGCGGTACAGTTATCATAAAATTATTTTATAATTTATATATTAATAGACAATTAAAAGTTCTATTTCGTTTTATCATTGGTTGTTACGCAACGCTTTGTTGTTAAACACTTCCTTTAATTTGGCTAATATACAT
>DWPA01006818.1:0-10737 GCA_018251375.1 Calpodes ethlius
GTTTGTCTGTATGTCCTTTATAGAATCGTAAACGATACATTTGATCATGTGATGATCTTTAGCAAAGTTGTTGTGTACGAGGTTACAAAGGTTTCTAAGTTGGTACAATAAATTTTGGACAGGTGGGACCACTATCATCCCAATTAATTTCATATATTTCGGTGGCAACTCGTGTTGGCGTAGCAACGCTCGCAGGGTTCAGGGCTATATAAAATAATTAGTGCTATATACACTTGAGCTTATAAATTTAATAACATTCCTTGGCTATGTCAGATTCTCGCTAACGATAGAGTCCCCACATTAAAGCTTTGCTATGGAGACTAGTTCCGCTGCTTACATTTCAGAAAGTTAAGCATTCACCTCAGAAATGCGTAAAATTAACAATTCTGTCTGAATTCACGGAAACACCGTATTATAAATTTCAGTCAAGTTTAAAGCACTCATGACTAAAGGTTTGATAAATAAGCTAATTGTTTGAACATTGATTGCTTGAATTTGAGTTTCCATTATGGACACAGTAGTAATAATTGCAATCGGTAAAGTGGGACAAAATACATCTTAATTTCTTGCGGCTTCTCACGGCAGGGATTTCTAGAACCTACGCTGTAGTATGACAAGTATTTGTCAAAAATTCGATAAAAAATTATTTTATTCATTAATAATTTATCTACGAAAGTCGCTTATATACTTTTAGCCACACAAATGTTATAATTCACACTTTTTTTTATCAGATACTGAACTGATTAAAAATGTAACTACGATTAATGAACTCAAACTTTATAATAATGTGGATAAGATTAGGGATTTGTAGATTTATGTTAAGTTAAAATGAAAATATTTTTATGGAAGAATAATAAACATTAATTACTTCGTTCCTAAACTATTGTAGAAAGTATAACTATAAAAAAAAAATGTGCATTATGAAGAACTAAAAAATCTAAATACAAGTTTGGTCAATCTAGTCTGAACTTACATTAATATAAATACTGTTCTCTTTGAAGTTAAACAAGTCGATTTTTTTATTTCGCTGTAATATTTGATCTGTTAAGTTAGAAATACATAATCCCCCACTAATTGGAAGTTATTGACATAACATCTTGTTATACCCCAAATTGCTTTACCAACGGACCTACCGTTCTATAATCATCACATTCAGCTCATAATTATTACTAACAATATCTTAGTACATACGTGAAATAAAACAATAGGAAATTGTTCAAAAAAAGGTTTATTATTGAAGTTTCGTCAGTTCACTAAACCTCGCATATTCTTTAAGTCTAACAGCGTTAATGTTGATGAAGCCCGTGCTGTCTTCCGGCGAAAATCCTCCCGCTACGTCCATCGAAACTAAATCCTTGTTGTACAAACTGTTAGAGCTTTTTCTGGCCAGGATAATGACTGAAAAAAATAGAATCATACATAAATGTGTTGTGTTTTTAGATTTCATAATTTTTTTATCAATAACGCGGTGAAATGCCGCGACTGTGCGACTTTAGAGTTTGTACATTAAGCCAAGAAGTACCACGTCATAGATTCGTATAGTATTGTTACTTGCAACGCACACTGCTCCACAACTTGACTTCGAATTCTGGCATTGAAATTTCATTTGAAGTTTCACGAATGCAACACGTTGGAGTTGAATTCTACATGTGACATGTTTCTCGAAGTTGAACTTACCATTTGGACCACTTGTCTCAGATAAACATATTCGTTTACAACTTTGAGAACAGCGCCGCGCCGTTAACAATAACAGATACGGGAGGTCACATGGAAATATAATATAATTTTCGAAATTTTTTTTCTTGTCCATGTTATCTTTAGACCTGGACGTTCTAAGGCGTTGTTGGACCCTCCCAGGGTAGTGTATCAACTTAACGGCTAATGAAAAGTTAGTATAAAAGTAGCCACTTGTACACACCATTGCCCTTGAAAATTTTGACCGTAACTGTCCCAGTAACAGATTCTTGCGATAATTCCAAACATTTTCTTGCGTAGGTAGCTTCCGGCGAAAACCAAAATCCGTTGTATACGAAATCAGCCATTTTGTCTTGTAAATATTTCTTCAATCTGTAAATTTAATCGGTTTTTATAACTATGAATTTCCTGATAATAAAAGTAAAGTATGGATTACAAAAGTACGTAAAACTTTTATACCTTAGGACTTCTCTGTCTAAGGAGTAAGCTTCAAGATCGATGTGAGCTTGATGCAATATTGTCCCGGCTGGTGTCTCATACAAACCTCTCGACTGAAACGAAAAGTATTGTGAATGAAAATATCTATAGAACGTTAAATGTTATTATGAAACATATGATTACTGAAATAATAATATATATAGAAAAGATAGTGTATATACATATACAAAAGAAAATAATATACATTGTACCTTCAATCCCAAAAATCGGTTTTCAACGATATCAATGCGACCTACTCCATGTTGACCGCCGATTTTGTTTAGTGTTTCGACTAATTTAAGTGGGTCAGTTACTATTAGAGCTTTTTCCTGGCCACTCGGAATTTGGATAGAAATAGGAAAACCTGTGAAAAAAAAATTAAATAACAACTATTTTGCACCGAATGTATCAAAATGAATAAATAGGATCTCTTGTTTATGTTTTAAGCCAATTAAGAGTACCACCTAAGGGTTTAAAGTAATAAATAATTCAGAGGAAAGAGATCTGCAGGAAGAAATTTGTGTACCATATGCAGGCTCTTTTATTAAGGTTGTATATACGTAGATATGTATTCTATAATTTAAGTTTGTTGTTTTAATATATTGTGTATTGAAAAAAAAGAAATCGACGAAAATAAATTGTATAATTTTTCCTAATGTATCAAAAGTATTGATTTAGCGAAGTCCTCGAAGTTTTGAAAAATATTATAGGTACACAGCTGAAGGCATATCGGCTGAAGACCTTTAAAGGAAAACAAGTAACTTGACTAAGAAGTGTTTTAAAGATATGGATATTAAAAAATATGAATTAAGAACGCATTAGGTAGTCTCGTGGGTAGAAATGTGCATACCCTTTTCAAACGTGATATCAATAATGCTTGGATAATCTTCGGCTTCTCTAAGATCTCTCGTCATTTTATAAATCCCGTTCGGCGGAATCGCGTCAGGATCTTCTAGAACCCCCGATTCATAACTAAAATAAATGTGGAATACAAATTAAAGCTGTTGAGACTTCAATTACACAGTGAAAACAATTTAAGAACATAAAATACAGTCACAAGCATAGACTTATTTTTCATTTAAATATTTAATAAATAAGTTTTTCATTGTGTATTTCTACATGCACGTATGTATGTTCGGATGCTTGTTTAGTTTAAAATTTTAAAATGGATTTTGAGTCGATTGTGACTGAACTTGGCATAGACACGCGAAAACAATTTGAGAGGAGCAATGTTAGACTGAATATACCTATTCGGATTAAAATAAAATCTAATGCAATACAGATCAAAACAAACCTAATGTGCATGATGTTCTCATCAGTAGAATATGGAGCTTTTGGTGTCGCTGACACCGGGATGTTTTCCTTCTTAGCGTATTCTATCAAATCGCTTCGCCCTTGGAATCTTTCAAAGAACTCTGGCAGTCGCCATGGTGCAATTACCTAAATATTAAATAGGAACATATAAATATAAATACATTCAAATTCTATAGATATAATCTAATATTATAAACATGTAATATTTGTGAATTTCTTTATAGGATGTAATCTTCAAAACTGCTAGCGCATGGACGCCGCGGACTACAATTTTTGTCTATGATTCTATTGGCAGTCTTTAATTAATTCGTATCGTTATGTTTTCACGCTGGGGGCTTTAACCTATAAAGCTCATGTATAGAACTGCTACTCTGTACATCCGTAGAATCCTTTATTGTCATTCACTGACATAGGCTGAATTAAGACTTACATACAGAGATACCAGTTGGGTTAAGACATGTCAATGGATACCGTTAGGGACTAATCTCTCGATCGAATGTTTCGATATATGTAATACTTAAAGCCAAATTGAGATACTTACGAAATGAAGGATAGTACAAAAAAATCAACTTACCTTGCCTTCCGGCCATAATGAATACACGCTTAGCTCGAATCTCACTTGATCGTTTCCTTTTCCGGTAGCTCCATGTGAAATATATCTAGAAGTGTCCAAAACATTATTTAGGTGATTCATTAATTAAAGGGAGAATACGGCCTTTGGCTTAAAAAATACTTTTGTCAATGTTTGGCAAAATAATCGTCTGTTACAGATGGTAGAGGCCTTATAGCGTATAATTTCATAAGACATGTTATCTGTAGGTGGCTAATTGTCAAAAAATATATAAATTATAGACAAAAATATATTACTTAGCTCCCAATATCTTAGCGACATTAACCATCCCCACGGATATGCACGGCCTGGCCAATGACGTGCCCAGGTAATAACGGCTCTCGTACACCAAGCCCATTTGGATTGCGGGCAACATATAATTGGATACGAATTCCTTACGAAGATCTTCTACGATCACCTGGAAATTTGAATAAAATTTACTTGTTGTTTTTCATGCGTCTCGCTTTTGTTATTATTTTATCTAGCTTCTCATGAAGCGCAACTACATATCTACATTATAGATAAATATAAGATTCAATTATTGTAGAATTGGTAAAATAACATGACTACCTAAACATTAAACAATATGTTACGGTTACTTTAATAATAAGGTATCTAAATTTTAAGATTCAGTAAAAAGATATATTCAACTGCTCCCTAATGTGCAAAAGGCTATTAAAAAAATACTTTATAGTTACTGATTCTTCTTGAATCTTAAATCCCTGTGACTAAAAATAAATTTATTACACTATTAATATTATTATTAGGCCATTAATATTATTGGTGATCACCCCAATTATTAAAAGCACCAAAGATGAAGCCGATGAGTTACCAAGAAAGTATCTGGGGACATTTTTGGCTCTCGAACATTGCGAACAAAACACGTTAAAAACATTTCACTGTTGATATTATAAGTAAGTTGATAATATCTTCCATCTTCTGGCGGGTGAAATACTCTACCACCATACACTATTACCATCACTATTAAACTGAATGGTACAGAGCCCAACGACTTCTATC
The DNA here is from genome assembly GCA_018251375.1 of Calpodes ethlius. Lineage (NCBI taxonomy): Eukaryota > Metazoa > Arthropoda > Insecta > Lepidoptera > Hesperiidae > Calpodes > Calpodes ethlius. The sequence continues at coordinate 5,117 of DWPA01006818.1, forward strand.
AGGAAGATTTTCATATTAAAGTTTCCTTTGTTGTCTGGTAGAGTGCATAAGCAGCGAAGAATGACTTGGACTCACGATACAAAAATATTTTGAACCACTTACGTCTTTAGCTCCAATAGTCTTCGCTTTCGCCCTAGCCTTTGTGAAATCTTCATCTTGCCCAATGTCTGCCATGTAGCAGACTACATCGTAATTTTTTTGAATCAACCTAACGATACAAAAATGAGAGAAAGTTATAAAGGGTTAGAATTAAATAATCAATCTAATATTGTATACGGAAAGAGTGTTTAGATTTGTATTTGTTTCATGGCGCAGCGAACCGTTTTTAGTTTATGATTTTTTATGTGGATGTTTTCGGGTGGTTGAAGAATGTAACTGGTTACTTTTCAGTTGTAACTCACTTTTGATGGCAGAAAATATATTGTTTTACCAAAAAACACAAATTTTAAATTATAAAAATGTATTCTCTTGACATATCGACGTTCAGGTTAAAATGTTGCGCGTAAGAGTATTTATTCTTTAACTATTTATTAAAACCTACAACTAGGTAACGATGGGCGGCCTAAATCCCCCAGTTAACCCTTGGAGATGGAGAGCGGTAGAGGCAGATGATCAATAATAAATAAACAAACATACAATTGATATACATATATAAATTAATCAAATCACTACTTACTTCAGATTCACAACTTTATCTTTACATATGAACAAAAATAGTAAGTAAAGTGAAAATATACTTACCACTTCAGTATACAACTGGTGTCCAAACCGCCAGAGTAAGCTAAAACGATTAGCTCTTTAGACATGATGTCAACAACAAAACGTTTAACTCACTGCTGGTAAATAGATACTGAGGATTTAAATAGTAGGCTTGTGTATTTACAAGCTGTAGCGTAGATAACCCCGGGGTCTCAGCGTAGAATAATATCGAGAGATTTGCGGGATGCAGAGGTCCGTCACCGTCGATAAAAATGACCTCTTTTCTTGTTATCAAATCCTTTACTATTATTTAATACTTTCTAATGAAACAAAGGAACAAAAAAAGAAACAAAGGATACATCGAATACATTTTGTTAAAAAATTGATTACGTTTATTCAAATGCAAAAAAAAAATTGATCATTACTGAATATTTGTAAGGAATGAAAACAAAGCGTGTGTGCTCTATGCATCTAGCATGTATTGCAAGAAGAGTAAAAAAAATGCGATTTTCTGAAACCTCTAGACAACAGGAAATTCTGGGGATGTCAAATATATGAACTCTTAACGCCTTCTTGAAAAAATCTTGTAATTTTTTTTCACTAAATTATTGTTATCAGGAAAGGAAAAAAAAAACATCAAATCTCTTGTCTGTTTTATTTTAATGATAACTTAATTGGTTAATTGCTGATTTTCTCGTTATCCTGTGATATATATATTTAAAGTGGGTTTTGAGGTACGTATGGCTCTACTGATGTCCTCATACATAAAGGTAAATAATAACAATAGACCTTTAAGGGCTGATAGATAGATAGATATACATATATATATTTATAATTTCAATGTAACTTATAGGAGTTTGAAATGAAACACGTCGTCACGACAATCACATAATTTACTTCATTAAAACCTTCAACAATTAAATACTGATGAATATGCTAACATTTGAGTAAGAGTAAGGATGCACGCACATCCATGCCCAGTTAACCTTGAGAGCATACTAAATACTAATTTCACACGATTGACTATAATAACATGTTTCTATCATCTCATAGTTTAAATGGTAACACAGAACAGTTAAAATCTTAAACATTGTATATTAATTATACATATTGCTACCGAATTTTCAAATAAATATTACCCATATTATCTCTAATCAAGTTTTTAATATGTCTATTTAAAGATTCTAATAATAATTATGAAGTAGTAAGAGGGTTTGTCATAAAAATAATCTCCAGGTCATGTTGATAATTTAATGATTCGAGTCACATGACAAAATGTTTATACCTAACATGATCATTGGAATGTAATTTGTTTTCTGTGAGCTTTAATAAATACAGCGTGAAGAAGCATGCAAGGAGATATCTGCTATTGAGACAAAACTGGGTAATTAATGCTATTAGTACTAGCAAGCATAGAGTTTAAGGTAACGGCTAACCGTAAGGCTATAAGATTTTAACTATTATCGGTTAATGTGTAATATTATATTGTTTGGTTAATGGCATGTTCAGTTTTATAACAGCTGCAATTACTACAAACATTTTGTAGATTACGTTACATACCAGATATACTCAGGTAATGTTAAGAATATCAAACCTTGATACGATAAGCAGTTAATTTAAGTACATGCTATTTGTACGAGATATTAACAATAATAATGTAATATAGAAGAAAAATGTTTTAAATTCTAAGCATTTGGCATTTAAACCAACCTGCGTACATAATACCAATACACACAAGTTAAAGGCATATTAATTTTAAGTAAAGGCAATGATATTTTATGTATAATTTCCTATACAACTACTATCGTAATTATTTATTCTAACAAATAAAACTTTATAGCTACTAAGTGTATAATTATGTGAAACGTTATAAAGCCAACAAATTAAACATTAGACAATGTAACTAACAATTTTAGGAAGTCATTTAAATTATATTTCGAAATAATAACATTACAATAAATATTTTAGAAATATAGTTAAACTTAAATTAATGTAACATGATTAATAGTTATAATTATAGTGACATTAAAGTTTCTCTTCATCTTATCGCATAAAAACAATTAATTGGAACAGTAAAGCATAAACAATAAAGTACAGCTTTGAAACATCTTTTAAGATACATGAACCTTGTTATACAATACATAGTCGAACATCATTTTCGCTTTTATCCACATTTCTGTGTGAGTATCCCTGATAAGACACATATTAGACATCACACAATGAAGTGTCAACAATAATTGACTACATATTCTAGCATATTAGAGTTAACTGTACGCACAAAAACTAATATTTCATTACTAGCATCTAACATGGTCTTAGACCGATTAATATTAAGTGCTGGGTCAATAATAAGTTTATGAATTCGGAATCTAGATATATCTGAATATATAGGTGCCTTCATTGAAATGTTAGTTTAAGATTTTATTTAACTAACCTCACTGGAACCCGCCGACTGTGAAGTAGACATTTCACGTTTAGGCAGTGAGGGAGCTCAGATCTGACAAGAAGTTCTCCGGAGTAAGGATGTGAGAAGACCCAATGATGACTTCCCAGTTCTTGAGGGCGGCCGTCACTTCGTAAGCGCAACGGATCTCAGAGAATGAGACGCCTGGAATAATAACATTTCTTATATAAGATGTTTCCTTAATTACCTTTTATAAATAATAATATAGTATGAAGGAGCATTGTCTCTCCATAAAAATTGCTTCCAATAATTTAAATGGCCAGCTTCATTTACAAATATTCAATTAAAATCTTTTGAATTTAAGTTTGCTTTAAAATTTCTGTATTTTTCCATGCTATCAAATATCATTTGATGTATATTTGCTACCATATTCATAAAAAATCTGATGTATACTAATAAAATTATTAAGACTTACCTCCAACTACAAAGACGATTAATCGCGGCACATTCTTAACAGTCTGTTGGGCCTTATCCTTATGCCAGTGACCGTATCGAACACTGAAAATAAAATTGAGATGTGTAGTATATATCACAACATTGATATTGTGGATATAAAATCTTAGAAAACACTTATGAAAATAATATACAGGATACAGCACATTGGGAATTAAATGTTACACTTCCTATAAATTAGTAGTACAAGCACCAAGTGATATCATTTCAGCTTTTAACGAGATTCCGCTATACCCAAAGCACAAAACTTTCCTATGAGTGACATATTGCTGAAAGCTGTAAAAGGCTTTCATATTGTTGGACGTTGTTCGGTAATTTATGATTATGATTGTACATACATTTACACAACTGTTTTGGTTTGAAAGATGTCAGCCAAAAATAAGTTTTGTAAAACAAAATTATTAAAATTGTGGCCACATCAACTTTGTTTGAACGCCAATTCGTTACTTAATATAATTGTATTAAAAAATTGTAAAATCCAATGTGATGACCCATTTAATAGATTTATTGTCATGATTACCTGGTGGGTGCTTGGTAGCCAGAAGTCTGAGCTCGGCCAGCGAGGTATGGGAAGTGGCGCTGGTCAAGTTTGTCTTCAATCGCGTCTTCGATGATATCCTATGGAACAGTAATGTTAAAAATCAATTTACGTTTTATACATTCAGTTATTTAAGCCAATGTCTTTTTGTATAATGTTACTATGAATAAGTATTGATTTTCAAAGTAATAGGAAGGGGCTCATGCCTAAAAATCGAAAAGTTCTTTAACCATATCAAACTTGGCAAGAAAAATCAGTAAGAACCTTTGTGGATGTTGAGTTTTAATACCTTCCAGAGCTGATCTTCTCTAATTTTAATTAAGGTTATAGACATTATAAAGGTTTTTGACGAAAAACAACTTGCTTACTTTGCTAAGTGACCTAAATTACAGCGAAAAATATTAAATTAGAATTTAGATGGAAGATTAAGCATATTTCTAATGTTGTAATTGTTTTTAATACATCTTATAGCTAATTAGATTGGGAAGCAATACAGCAAGTCATTGCTCTATTTATTCAATGAATTCCCTATACTACCGGTCTGAGTGGCGCAAACTAGGGGAGGCCTATGTCCAGCAATCGACCTTCAAAGGCTGATAGATAGATAGATTACAGCTTTTCACATAGCAGATTAATTAAATTTTGTCAGAACTATATTCCGTCTGAAGGAACTTAGGAAAATACTTCGACATTTCTTTACATATAAAGCTTAACGATAAAATTATATTATTATTCAATTCGCGAATAGAAGATCAGAAATGATGTTAATTATGCACCTAATGTCCTATAGAAATATAAACAATTAATCAATCGCATTATTTTTTCCGAGATTTCTTTTTCTTTCGCCTAATACTCGTACATGCATTCGCAAAACCTTCACATGCTTTTTGTGGACGTCAATATCAAAACGATGTGTATATTCGCGATAGGTAATTAGATTCGTAAAGAAATTTATCATATTTATATTAATGATTATTGTACCACAGATCTGTTATATGAATTAAACTTACCTTGATAACTGGGGTCCAACGCGACATTTGATAGGTCTGTTCAGTAATTCTTTCCTTTCGTGGTACTTGGTATTGTTTTTTACGGTTTCCCTGTATAAAATTAATTGACATTATAAACACCAAAAGGTAATAATATTGAGTAACAAACTTTTGTATACATAATTAGAGGGCAATTTGAGTGCTTAACTTATAAAATATAAAAACAATGTTACACAATGCTATTTGTTCTGATAATGTCCTACTAATGACAGCTGACATTACAATGATAGTAATAAAACACAATTAGTCATTATATAAATCAATAATCTGTCTTCTAATAAGGAAATTGCTAGGTAATTCCGGTCACGCTACATAGATACCATAACAATGAAAATTTTAATCAGTGATAGCCTAGTGGTTCGAGCGCTGGACTCCCGAACGTGGGGGTGTGAGTTCGAATCCTGCACGCACCTCTAAT
>DWPA01006819.1:0-10737 GCA_018251375.1 Calpodes ethlius
GCCTATACCCCTCATCTCATGAGAGGAGACTCAAGCCCAGCAGTGGGACAATTATGGGTTGTAATGATGATGATGATAGCAAAGATATGAATCCTAGCAGTCCTCATTTGTTTAGCATTGTGGAAAAAGGTATATAACTCTCTCAATTTTAATAGTCTGTGAGTGATTCGAAAAACAGCTGCTATGAGTTTTGGTTATGACGAAACTTCAATTTTACAAAAAAAAAATATTAAACTGTAATTCATTATTGAAAACAGCAGACCCCATTTTTTATTGATCGCAAACCCATGCCGGCATACTAGGGAGTCGTACCAGGGTAGCCTTTTACTTCTGTATATTCGCTGACACACTATAGGGCATTAACAATATGAGTAATATTATAATGATAATAATAGTATATTATTATCTTCCACCATCTTGCTTCAGTCAGACACTAAACAACTCGTCGTATTTCAGCTGCAGGTATTTTCCTTGTCTAGCAACGCATTGGTAATACCTTTGGTGTTGCTGATGTTGTAGGGCAGGGTAATTACTTACAATCAGGTGGACCATCAGATCGTGTATAAGCTATTACAAAGAAAATACCCTAAAATAATTTAAAGCATCTATTCAATAGAACCAATTACTTGATTTTTATTTTATTGGCATACATTGTGGGTATTTATGTAGATGATAATGATAAATCCAAACCGAATTTACGAAAAGCGATAATTGGATTATAATAGACCAGTAATAAATGATGTGTGTAGTTTACATTTCGCCTAATTTGGTGTAAATTAGGCAGGGTGCTAATCGAGGACGCAGTTTACGCGCAGTCCAAACCGTACACACAAACAAACTTTAACGACTTAACTACATTCAAATCACAGGTCTGGGAACAATTCCTCGGAAACGACTTTATAAAGAATGTTCTTTATAAAACGGTAAAGGTGACAATACATAAAACTTTATTTACTCGGATACGAAATAATTAAGACCAGGAACGTGTGTTTTAAAGCTTTTTACTTGAGGGCTTGGACAAATACAGTATATGTATCTACCACATTTTAAAACCACATCTGCTTGCTAATGTTAATAAAACGAAAATGATCTATAGTTTTGTACGAGTCAATGCATTTCGTTGATCACAATTATTCACGTAGGTATTTACAACAACAGGTAAAGACAACCACAACCAACACATTTAGACGACAGACACTTAACAGATAAAGATAGATCAGTTATATATTATTCAAAAGTTATAAAACAAAGTTCAAATAAAGTTTAAGTCTGAGGTTTATTATCGGGATCATAAATTTCTTCGTTTCGGGAAACTTTAAACGATATCCAGTCATTGATGATCCTCGAAGGTCCGTTACTTTGACCGAACGACTTGTCTCCCCTGAGCTGCAGGGTCGAGTTAGCCCGAACCTTTCCCCTACATGATGTAAAGTTTCCCTTTGGGGCTTATATCATCAACCTTCGAAATAACAGTACCCTACCCGCTCATAGAGACCAGATGTTTAAGAATATTTTTGAAATATTTATTTTACTTTAACTCTGACCCTGAATTGCTTTATAACACTACTTGGCTAAAAGTCTATATGAACAGGGTTGTGAATATTTTATTGCTAACTTTAATTAGCATAGGTACACAAACGCCAATGCCGTAAGCTATTCAACGATAATTGCCTCTAAATTTTAATTACAAAAGCGTAATTATACACAAAAATAACAATAAAAAACATATGGGCAATTCACAGGTGGTAGACCTTCATAAAACTAAACTTTGGTAGAATGAGGCGAATGTAGAGTATCAGATGTAGGATAATTGTTGGGTTTATTTATAAAGGCCTATCATTATATTGTTACCAACTTTAAAATGGTTTAAAATTTTATTATTATCTTTTGTCGATATTTATATTATTCACATTAGGTTAACGCATTGAAAAAGTATTACAATTATAATAATATTCACTTATAACCCAGAGCAATTAATAAGCAATGCAATGTACCTAGATGCTATACTCACTTTGCGACACTTTTTTTCTTGGTTTGACTCGGCAGCATACATAGGTGCATTCAAGCACTGCACTAAAAAGAGACCAAGATACTAGGGAAGAGTATATAATGTATTTTACGTCTCTTTCTGGCGCTCTAAATATATGTATGTGTTCATCTTTATTCAATGTCCTTTATTCGTTTCATTGAGCTTTAAATCACAATGGTGCTAAAGATGTTTTCATTCAAGCGTGTTCCATTTCAAAAAGTCTCATTCAGGTAAAGTAACATTGTCGGCATAATTGGTGAAGCAAATTATATTTCATATTACATTTGCGGTTAATCATTTGTTATCCACAGAGGCCTACATGTTAATTTACTTCGCGTCTAATGGATAATCTAATGCGAAGTAACGTTTAGAGGTATAAACGTACAAAGCCCGTTGCTGTGGCGAACGTGAATACACGTATATTTTACAAAGCTTTGTGGAGTTTCCTCCGACTCACCTGCAATGGCGCGTCCTAATAGCAGCGTACTGAATATAATGGACAGCACTCGTCCACCACCTTTCGTTATCATCTTGTCGTTTCCAAGTCCAATTGCCATCAAATGTAATCGTCCGAAGTCATGCTCGTGGACTCAACGGCATTTTAAGTACATTTGCCACTAAGCGCATATTATTTCAGCACTCACCCATATTGGTAACAAAAACATGTTGTACTAAAATTTAAATTATTTATATTTATAAGAATGTCGTTTTTGTAATAACAGTGAATAAATTATAATGTGGTTTTGTTCCTTCTTCACGTATCTTGTTATATATGTATTGTTTATTTTAAATATCGATGTCATATTATATGTTACTATCACTTAAAACTAAAGTACCCCATTTAGAACTATTTAAGAAACTACTGAAAGTTATGTAATATTACAAAATTATAATCCCAATGTCTTTGTACAAATGAAAATATAAATGAGCAATTTTCAATAAAGTAGGTAAGTTTTCGAACCAAAAACCAGTGGTTAGCTTATTGAATAATTAACTCAGTAGGTATTTTCCACTAATAAATTTATTTTTATTAACTTTATACTTGTCCAATAATAATTTTCTGCGTCATATTTTCACGAATTCAAGACTTATTACTTATTATTCACTTTGGTTTGCAAGTATTGCTAAAGTTTAATAAGAGGAATTTATTAAAATTTCAGACATTCATTGGCTCAGTTCGATGGATTTCAAATCAGTGTTTCAATCGCTGCTGACTGACCTCGATCGCTAAATTTAGAGACTATTTTGCTTCTTCTTTATGCCATTTAGCTTAACTTGGCTTAGAGAATTATACGGTTTATACATCTAGCGTTGTAATAGTCTCCATGATTTACGGCAAATCCACCATGTTTGTAAACATCACGTGAGAATTTCAGAACGTCAGTAACACCGAAGGCTTTTCAGCAACGTTGCCTACCAAAAAGGAACCGGGGAAACCTTTTATTTCTAGCTCTTCGACACTGTAACCGAAACACAAAACACATTTCAAAGTCTATTTAAGGAAGAATAGGGGTAGCTTACTATGCCTTTAAGAACCCTACCACCGTACGTCCGTACGTCCGTACCGTACTGTCTGGATTAAATTATCTATACATATAAATATAATTGGAATGCATTACATGTACGTACGGTACATACATCAACATTTTTACAGTTTTTATCTGTCTCTTTGACGGGACTTTTATTGGAAGGTAGCTAATGTAATAAGGAGTAACTTAGGTCACGAAAACAAAATAGAGTACAACACTTTTTGTTAAATTCCACGCGGACGAAGTCGCGGGCACAGCTTGTATAGAATAAGACCCATGGACTTTACACATGTGCATAACGAGTGTTAGCGGTTGGCCTGGACTTGAAGAAGAATTCTTTACACTTGCGTAACACGTACACTCCTTACTTTTATAATATTATGAACTGAAAATCAAATGGTTTATTTTTTTCAGACCGAGTTTATTATGTTATATGTGGCCTAAGGAAATTTTAACCTACATTTAGAATATACAGGAGGAATGGAGTAGGCTAGCTAAACAGGTCGCTTGTACGGGAATTGTAGGTAGAAATTTATTTAATAATGTCTATATATAATAATACGTGTTTATAAAAGAGCATTATATCTAAGGCCATTTTAAAATTATGCTTGACATTAACGCTATTATTACTCATTTTATAATAACTGAATATGATAGCGTAACATATGATGTGATAACATTGTCAAAAAATTTAGATGGGTTCGATTTCTTTCATCATCGCAGTCAATGGATTTATATGAGTATTCACAAAGTGGCAATAAATTTTAATGTATATACAACACTGAACACAAGTAATGAGGGTAGTCTGTAGTCTTCTGTTTATCAGTCTTTTGTCAGACACGAACTTGAACAGACGTGTAGTCCTGCAGCTTGCGTAATGGTGAGCTCTTTATTATAATTCTAATGCCCTTGGGTAGGAATAATATATAAATCTTGGACACTACAAATGAAGTTGCACAATTATTGATTGACATATAAACAATAGTAATATGATTACTGAACCGTTATTAACAAAATTAATGATTTTAATTCATTTAAAATATCAACTTTCAAAATAACAAACTAAACTAGAACAGTTTATAGTTCATTAGCACCAGTGTTTAGTCGAAACGAAATGAATTACCCGTGCCAATTTCCGCTTACAGATCCATCAAAAACATTTTGATCAATTGTGGAGTTTGCAATGCCTACCGTCGCAGTTCAATTTTGAATGATGCATGTGCAATAATTAGATTTCCTCCTCCAATTGAGATGTGCGAGTTCCATACGTTGAATCGAAATTGGTACATCTGTAAACGTAGAATCTGTTTCTGGTATTCTATATCATCTATATCCAATAATAAATAATTAACTTGTAACTAAGTAAAATAGTTTTTCGACCAACACAAGACTTTGGTCATCACTATCATCGAAGCATTGTTGACCAAAAAAGTGGTAGTGTGGCTTTTGGCCAAGAAATTTAAACAAGTAAAAATCAACTTATGGTAGTTTTTTGAAGATGACAGGCATGTAAAATCTTTACATTTAAAGAGCACCGTAGAAATGAAATCTGCATCACGTAACAATACAGAAGTTGAAAGCCTTAAAAAAAAAACCTTAGTTGTACCGTCTCTAGATGAGTAACTAAAATAATTTAAAGATATTCAAAATTGTTAAATGTGAAATATTTATCCATTCCGTAACCACAAGGAACTAGAAACAACTTTGATTAATGTAAAAAGTGTTTGTGAAGTTTGTCTATCCGACAATTCCGTTTATGACATCGTAAAACTAGGCGTAACTTGGATTTATTGCTACGATTCTACAGAGTACAGAGTAGTGGTTGCTAGAGACAACAGAGACATAGTGAAATGAATGAAAATTCGTGCCAGGCGATTTGTTGAATAGGCAACATTGAGATACTGTGTTTATTTATCGGACATGTAACCACGAAACGAGCTAAGTGAGGTAGATAAATAAGAATAATAATATTATCACATTATTTTAGTAAAGTATAGTAGTTTTGTCAATTTACTAATCGAACGTAAATGTATTATATTATACGAGGTAGTGCTCGTTATTTTGTCCGCTAAAAAATATTTTGTCAGACAAAGTTTTATATTATATTTAATCCATATCACGATTAAGTCCTTCCTTAGTGTCTCCTTATATTCTTTAAGGAACCTCTATGAAAAGTTTCACATTTCTAGAACCACTGTTTTAGGCTGTGCTTTGTCTTTCAATCAGTAACAGTTATCGTTTTATTATTATATATGTTATTAATTAATTATGATTTGAAAAATTACTTTAAACTACATACTAAAGTACTATATAACTACTATAAGTGATACATAAAGACAAATTTTACTCAAGTTGTCCCTAGTTGATGATTGGGCTATTTAACAGAGTCAAATTTATTTTTTATATCTGCTTCCTAACGCGATAAATAACGCGTTACAACATTTTAGCATGCTGACTAACACGTTAATTGACATACATTAACGGAAAGTAAAATTTGTGTAGAATACATTAAAGTATGCCAAGCATTTAACGCGGTAATTTTATCGCGTAAATTAGAGCGTATTCGAAAATTGTCATTGACACTAATATTTACACGGGTGGGGCAGAAACATTATAAAATAACAACAATTTCCTTACAAGAATAGTTGATAGAGAATAATTATACAAAAATAATGTCTAATTCCTTTTTATGGTGAATTTTTAAGTTTCAGTCGAACCGTATAACTATTATAATTACTAGTTTCATTAAAAACTTTTAAGCGTTATACGATAATATTTGAAGACGGTTGTTCAGCGTTATGTTTAATTATGTATTAACTTGAGGTACGCTAAAGAAATTTTCTTTAGGTTAAATATGTACTCGTATGGATGGTAAATTATGCCAGCCATATTGATTTTGTATTGACGCCACTTATTCTGTTCACTGACTTTATATCTACTATGCTAGGATTATGTTAACCGCGTTATAATTGATATATTAAACGCTTTACGCCCGTATTAATTGAATCTATCTATAACCTTTGGTTAACTTAGTAGGTAAAAAAAACCAAACGTTACGAGCTTGTGATAGTTGCTAGGCAACTGATATAAGGATAATGGACAGCTTAAATACTGGGGTTATATAATAATATTACTTTAGTAGTGTAAGCGTATAGTATTAGATATAATCGCATATTAAAATAAGTTAAACAGTAAAATGTCTGTACAGTAGTCAAGTGATAGAACTGTAGAATCTGGAACTTGCTTATTAGGTATAGTTGGATGTTTATAAAAATGTAAGATCATTCAATTTTTATCGTGTAACCTATAAACTTTTTTAAATTTTAACTAATGACAAACCAAAAGCTCGATGACGTCATCCATAAGTCGACAACATAATGACAGTAAGCATTAGACATCTACCCCTAAAGTTGATGTTGTCTAACAACAATTTTGAAGACAATTAAATTCTATTAAATTCTAGGTATAAAAATTAAACTATGTTTTAATAGTAATGCAAAAAAATTCTGACAAAATCGACAAAATATTACTGAACTAAATTTATTTGATCCAATATTATTTAAGTAAGGTGTAAGTTGAGAGACTAAATTATCAATAAGGCAGCGTGCCCTACACTGAGCGCATACATACTGTAGACGGGAGAAAACCAATATCCTTGACACCTGGATTAAAAATGAGGCACAGTAAGCTTGGCCACCATGACAAAATAAAGCCATATTAATATCTCAGTATGGTACTAGGGGAGGAAAGATAATAATAATATCGCAGTGAATATAGGAAATAATTTGTAGGAACATTACCTACAAAAGGCTACACGCAACCACAATTCAGCGGTGCCCGTACCTCCGTAATTTTCTTTTGGAGAGAATTTCTTCTATGTAGTTTCTTTTATTTGAAGCGATAAAAAGATTAATACTTTTATCCCTCTTGAAAAAAAATATATATGTATTTGCCGACACCATTATCTTGTTGGAAATTACCCGGACAACAAAACAGTCGGTTCGATTCCCGGACGGGGTAAACAATTAGTTGAGTGATATGTATAAGTGATGTTTTAGTGAAGGGTTATCAATGTGTAAGCTTTAAAAATTTGAGCCCAAGATAACATACTCTGGTGGGGCATTCTGCTGAAAATTTTCTGTGTAAGGTTAAGTTACGTTATAGATCACTAAACCTTTTCCAAGATTTTTCAGATGATGGAATGATAAAACGTTAAGATATTGTTAAAATATTTTGGTTCATGTACGGAGATTTATTAAGACCAGAGCGGCCCAAAACGCAGGTCCCAATACCATGTAGTTAAAAAAATTATTCATATTACTAGTGGTATTATTATCTTTATTTGGACTATCCTTGGATATTTACCACCCTCTTGCCGGAGTTCGTGTATGTGTTACATAGTACACATTCCAAATTTTCCACATGCTAAAATACTGTCCGATCTGTTTTTCTACAACCTCCGAAAGAAGTATAATTTTAAAAATAAGAATATAATTTTAACCGCCACTTCCGATAAAAACTCAAAATAACATAACTTTTTTATACAATGTTATAAACGAAATTGAATAATATTTTTATATAAGAAGAAGCCTGGTGAGATTTATTATTCATTTATGTTATTCAATACTCCAAAATTGTTAAGTAATTGGATTGTTTTAAATTTATCGAAACATCAATCTTCTGTGATTATACATACAATTTCGTGAATTAATCATTAATTCCGTGATTGCTATAAATATTTTTATAGGAGTCCAAAAAATCTTTCGATAATCTCGTAACTAATCTATGTTTATATAAAAATACACGAAGTAAAAATGTGTATCGTATTAATAAAAAAAAATTAATAGTGTTAGAGTAAATGATAAAATGAATTACGGTTGAATTTCTTTCGCAAAATGGATCTCTAGTTTTAATTAAAACGTGTTTGTAAAATGTTTCTTGAAATATTATTTTATGACTAAAAAAAAATCCAAAAATGTGAAATATAAATATTTTAGCTTTAATTTATTATTCTTAGAATAAGTTTTTTTATGAGTCGAAATAATAAAATTATAATCAATTGCTTAGTATTAAAATTAGCAGAGCATTTAATTTTTTTGTGGGTGTACCACCATCACAAAAGGACATCAGCAACCTGTGAACATCTGTGACAAATTTCGTATAGAACTGTAGAATAATAATAATTTATGGTAACAAAAATATAAATTACCTTTCACTTTTTTGTTGAACGGTTTTATTCTTTAACTTAGAACAATTTTAAAACGTTTTCGATGTGAATTTAGAATTACCAATTTCAGCTATCAAATTGCAATGTGTGCGTTAGGGGAATGACTCTCTTTGTCTTTATCATGTCGTATTCGATCGCTCGTACACAGAACGTGGAATAGTCTAACGCCTTTGGCTTCGGGTTGCCATTAACTAGCACTGTGTGTGTTTCCATCACATTACAATGTTTTTGGCAACGCCTTGTTGCTCAGTCACGCAACGCGTTCGCTCTATTTAATAAATGACGATCCAACAATTCCATATAGTGTATGTATTCATTGAAATTGTTAATTGAACAGATACGCGATATTATAATAAGGGAATATTATTAATTAGTTAACCATGTTTTTAGAACGAAATACAATTAATTAACTATGTGTATACACATATTATATGTATATGATTAAATATATATTATATAAATAAGTTATATACCATGCCTAGTACCGCTTATCATGTTTACTTGCTTGCTCTAATGGTTAGCTAGTAGAGAATGCATTAAGTATTAAAATCGCCATTTGTACCGTAACTGTAAATTGTGGTCAATGCAGTTTTAATGATAACTTTCAGCAATCCTCGTTTTTCTTTTATCTTTTTTTTATATCTTGTTATTGCTGAATAAGAACACCCACTGAAGAACTAAACCTCGTCTTACGACTTGATGATTAATTAAGCTTTATTAATGAACGAATAAATAAATAATTTGATAAACAATAGAAAGCTTTGAAGGCGTTCATAGTACTGAGGTTGACGTGAGATTTTAATATTTTTATAGAAGTTAATAACTTTCCAGTTTTACTTTTTAGAATGAGGTTAAGACATATAACGCCTAGATTGTTGCTATATTCATATCATGAAGGTCTAAAGTGAAGAATAGAAAATATGTACATGTGTGGTAATATCATGTATTTACGTTCACCAACACGCACACAAATGTGGTATTTAACCAGGAATCATAGATATTTTTTTTTAGATAGCCTTTAAAGACATATCTGAAATGGTCACACATTAAACAGGATTATCATAGTTATAAGCGGTTACACAAACATCTCTATGCCACGAATTAATGTAACTGTGAAATAGTAAAAAAGAAACATATATATTTTATTTACGACAAACATGATTCTAGATTTTATTTACGACACTAGAGTGTCGAACTGCGCCGCGATCGGTTAATATAATAATTATGTTCCTACCACACATGCGTCCTGACGCGTTAAAACTCAACTGTGGCCAAAAGCTTAACGCGCGAATTAACGCGTTTATTGAATCACAAATTAAATTTTGTTAAGAACTCCATTAACGTAGCTAGTTTTTTTTTTTAGCGTCTTAACTAAAGCACTTTTAGTCACATTAGTTAATATAAATGTTAATGCAGACGTGGCAGGGAATTAGAATATTAATAGATATTTATATAACGTAATGTAATTTAACACAGTAAGTAGTAGTTTTCTACGTCACATCACTGACACGTTAATAATAGTTATCTAAATAATAAGTACTGAATGAAATGAAAAAGCTTCCATTAGTGTGCCACGTCAATATTGACTCTGCTGTTAATATTCTTTATGTATTTTTTATTATTACTGAAATAATGGAGAAATACGGGGTGTAATATTTACAGTTGGAGAAATTGTAATGTTTAATATTTTATCGTTAAAACATTATTACATATTAGGGAATACTATGTATATTATGTAAATAGCGAACAAACGAAATGATGACCCATTTGATGGTATGTGGCTTCGGCGTAAATATTTTACCACCCAAGGTATCAACGATTTGTGGCTAGCTAAGATAAAGATAAAAGAAAGAAAGAAGAAGAAACTCTGAAGTTCCCAGGCTGATTACAAATATGAAAAAAAACTATTTCCAATCCAAACGTAATGTTAAGACAACTATACAGATAAAGTC
>DWPA01006820.1:0-10737 GCA_018251375.1 Calpodes ethlius
TAATAGCAGTGATAGCCTAGTGATTCGAACGTTGGTTCCTCGAACGTGGGGCGTGAGATCGAATCCTGCACGCACCTCTAATTTTCAAAAAAGTTATGTGCGTATTATTAGTTAATTATGACTTGATTCGGTGAAGGAACACATCGTGAGGAAACCTGCACATCTGGAAGTTCATCTCAATGTTCTCGAGGGTGTCAATCCGCACTTGGCCAGCGTGGTGGACTATGGCCTTTACCCCTCACCTTGTGAGAGGAGACCCGAGCCCAGCAGTGGGACAGTTATGAGTTGTAATGATGATGATGATATTTAATAACAGCCATAGCGAAATATGTTAATTTATAAATATTATACGACCTTTATTCATGCTATCACATAATTTGTCTACTTACTGTAAAATGACATCCCTAATAATTCGTGGACATAACTTTGCCGCCGACTGTTTACCCTTACATGCATTCATGAAAAATATGTGAACAGTTAAAAATAATAAAAGAATGGTTTTGTGATATTAGTGCACTAATGACCAATTAGAGGAAAGATATGTCCAGAAGTGTAGTTTAAAAATATATGTAAATAACAATTTTTAACCTTTAAGGAGTTTCTTGAATTAGAGGTAACCCTAAGTGTAAAATGAGGCCATTACTATCATAAAAAAGTATTGCCATCGGAACTACAGCATTAAGTATAATTTCAATTCCTCATGATAAGAGTAATTCTAGTTCCGCTTACATGATTTAATCCACATAAACTTTGCACGTTAATTAAAAGTATGTAAGAACCCAAGTTCTACATTTTAAGTTTCTTATCGACAAAGTAAATTAATATAACAATGTCGACTGTATGACAACCATTAAAACTTG
Organism: Calpodes ethlius; assembly: GCA_018251375.1. NCBI lineage: Eukaryota > Metazoa > Arthropoda > Insecta > Lepidoptera > Hesperiidae > Calpodes > Calpodes ethlius. The sequence goes on from DWPA01006820.1 coordinate 861, forward strand.
ATTCACACATCCATCGAAGTAGATAATTGATGCAAAATGAGAATAGGCAATGTGCGGTCAAAATAGGCTGCCTAAATAGGGTTGTCACTTTCCTACATGTATAATCGTTTACTTTACATTTATTGTTTATATATATTTGTGGGTTATTGGTTTTTCCGAAACGGCTTTAGTTATTTTGACTTTTTTTTTCTATTTAGGTACATTTTTACTACTAAAATTAATCTATGTAAATATCATCTCAGTGATAATCTATTTTTACATGAAGAAGTGAATTTATATTATATGTTATGCCATGTACTGAATAAAAAGGAGTTGGTTTAAAAGCTAAGTTATAGGTAGTTATTAAAAATAGATGGATTTCAAGATATTTCAGATATATTATAGGTAGGGGATTTTATTAACGTTATAGATCCCATAATAATTGTATTAAGATTTTTCGTCTGGTTGTCTGAATCTCAAAAAAGATTAATCGGTTCAGATGATATTTTGAATAATGGGTTGTAACTTAGGCAATATTTCTTTTCTTTTTTTTGCATCCACTAGTACATAAATTTTTAAAAATGTATGAAATTAGATTCTTATCATAATATTACTTTGAATGTAGATAACAAACCAAACGTTTCTCAAAGAGACATACTAATAATAGAGTACCTACACACCAAACAATTGTAATTTTTTTTTTATTTCCCAACGGAACAATATAAGATATTTTATATTTTTCCGGTGGTAAGGAAATTTTTAATGGCCAAAGATAATTTTTTCTCATAAATTTTCTTTCACTGATTTTTACAAGTTGCAATCAACAACCCTAAGTATAGACGTTGAAAATCAGTTCCCTGATTTGTCAATCAAATCTCACGCGTTGAATGGCGAACGTGGAAAGCTGAATTGATAGATTCATCAATACTTGGATTATGGCTTGTGACTGTTCAGTAGTAAATTGTTACAGAACCCTGATTTAGAACATATGTATATAAACGAAAAAAATATAAATATAATGGAAGCGAGAAAGAGAAAGCAAGCATGTTGGAGCAAGATAGACAGAAGTGACAAAGACATCGTGCTTAGATTCAATTAGCAAATTTACAAATTAAAATCAGATGTACAAAATGACAAATACGAGTTATTAAGGCAATTGTTTAATTACAGTCAATAGTACAATATCTGATGATAACTTGAGATGTATACGATTTACATCGGAAACATGAATTGTCACGTCCACAAGGCATGCCTTGGCAACCTATTATTAAGACTTCGCTTAGCTATAACTATAATAAAGTTTTTTCATGAACATGTATTAGTGTAAGTTTTGTTGGCTGTCCTAAATAAATAAACATTACACTCATCCATCCGACAATCTATATACCACGTTTAATGTTGCCGTATTTTATATTCTCACAATCCACTACAATAAATACATAAAATAAATAAATTAATAATAAAATCATTTTAAAGAACAAGCCTCTATTTATGGGCGCTAAAATGAAAAATCTGTCGAAAAATTATGGATTACATTCATTAAACTTCGTTTCATCATTTTATTTGTAATAACGCTTTTAAAGAAAAGCTTGTACTTCAAAATTATCAATTTATTTATTTCTGTTTAGTTTCGCTGGATGTGTTCCTTAAAAACATATCAATATCTTTAGAATTAAGACACAGTATAACAGCCAGTTCAAGATATATTCTAGACCGAGTTATAATTGAATTTCAAGTCACAAACCAGATCTTTTTCCACTGAGGATCTGGGCAAACGCATAATACATTTTATGGACAATACTACATAAGTACTGGAAGTCATACATAATCCAAGTACATACAGTTTTAGAGAATACTTGAATTAACCTCCCTCAGCAATATTTAACATGTTTTAGAACGATCATAAAAGTTGTACAAAAACTGTAGGTTTAATCATTCTGTCGCCAAAATTCTATGCGTGTCCTATTAAAAAGAATATTACACGTTAATTTGTGCTATAAATCTTAGCTCATTATAGTACCCCCGATGTTGGTCACGCACGTTAGTAGAGTATACACGCAGTGTTTTTATTTTTTCATACACTTGAGCGAAAGTGGAATACATACCTATACATATTATCCAAGTTGCCCTTGCAATTTTGGTAAGCACTATCACCCAACAGAATGGAACGAAGTGGAAAGATACGTGTGCCGTATTTCCAGGATCGAATATCAATATATTAATATGCGTAAGGAAAGAAAACTTTGTACCCCTTATAAAGAGGCATGCAAACATGTAGTAATCTGATATTTGGCATAGTTAAACTTTACGTGGGGAAAAAGTGCAGAACATATTTTTTTATATATGACAATAATTGTACAAATTCATTTGTAACAGAAAATGGAGCAATAAATATCACTAAACATAGCTCAAAGGATAAGCCGGCTGAAATGACAATGGGCTGGACATATACTAAGAAGGACGTAACTGTTGGAGAAGACGTTCACGGCTCGGAAAGAGGAGTGTAGATGACCCCGATGGACTGACGATCTGAAGAAGACAGCGGACATCCGCTGGATTCAAAAGAATCATGACCTGTCTGAGTGGTGAAAATTATGGGAGGCCTATATCCACTTCAAAGGCTAATAGATAGATGTGAAGTAACCTCTTGAAACTATGAATTACTGTCAAATTTCAAGCGTTGAACAGTTATCTAGTTTACAAGTTGTTTTACAGGAAAAAAAGTTCATTACACTATTTACTCCGGTTAACGAACACTATCATTTTAGGTGGTGGGGCAGAGTGATATGATAGGTAGATAGAAGAAATAATAATATGAACAAGATTTCAGTAGAAATAAACAGAGGGAAAACAAAATGTTAACGCGCATAGCAATACTTCACTAAGCAATGCTCAGCGTATTTCTATATACCTCAAAATGATAACATTAATTCTCCAATTCCCACATATCCAAATCTCCCACAACGGCTGACACGTCCTAACAAAAATTACATTTTATTCCCACCGCCTAAACCCGAAAAACCGAGTAATAGTTTTTTCATCCTAACACACCGAGTCAAATGTACGACCAAATAAATTCAGCAAATGTCAGTTCTTCGAGAGTTAGAACATCCCGAAAGATTTTCGCATCGGAACTAGAGTTTCCAAAACTTTGGGAGATTCCCGGATTGTTTTAAAATTCACTCTGTTCCATACGAAGTATTGAAGTTATTAAAACGTAACAATATATATATAAATACACCTAAGTATATAGTTTCCTTGTTTATGTATTGAAACTTTCATTTCGGTTTTTCGGTTAGTGAAACTTGGCCACACTTGTCATCATAACCCACTGTAATAGATGGACTCAAGTTTTAAGGCAATAAAAAGAAATCCATTCTGGTCAAAGGCAGAATGACAGATTTCATACACCTGTGACTATCATGGCATACTTTCAAATAACTATAATAAGAGATAATTTCTAACATGCACATAAGTAACTTCAAAAAATTTTAAATCCTTACATGATTCACACTACAAATCGACAATTTAAGCCACTATTCATTTCCCTTGTAGATGATTCTAGATAACTTTCTTCATTATTGTGTAATTTTACCAAAATATATTTATCAGAATCGAACGGTTAGAAAATTTATTTACTATCCGTAATTCATCCCTTCAATTTGCCAAGGGACATGGACATTAGATGTCTTGTGAAGATAAATTGGTCTCGGTATATATCCTAAATGGAGACAAATGACAAATCACTGTACCGAAATGGTAGTTGATACTTAATGTACCGTTAAGTAGCTACTTAAATAAGTACTACACTTATAGTCAAACCCATAAAGCTGTTGCTTAAACCGTCATTACAAAATTGTGTCATTAACGCTAACTTTATTAACAATTTATTTAATGTGCAAATTAAAATGCGATTTAAAAGTATAAAATAAAATAACTTTCAAGACGTTTGAACATAATATAGTATCATATTGTAAGAATTTTCTATTGATTCTCACGGATAACTTTAAACTTTGTTAATTTTTAACGACTCCACAGTTTTGCATTTTGTCCCGGGTTTGATTCTCTTCGCAAACGTTTAATGTGACAAATTAATATTTACTCGAACCTTAGATATTAGTCTCTACTTGTATTTACTCTGAATTCCATGTAGCTAATAATTTTTCTACAATCAATATTATATCCTATAAGATTTTTACACGTACAACATTTTCAAGATATTTGTACTGGTTACATTTTTTTATTCCAAGTATGGCCACCCCAATCACCTTCAAGATAACAGAGATCCCTTCACACGAAGGTTGACATGCATCGTATACGGGTATGTTATGGGGAATACGTATATCATAACTACGTTGTTAGGTACACGATACGCTACGAGCATATGTACCGAATTTATAACATCTGTGTCATCTTTCTTCTTCTATATATATAAAAATTAAAGTTTGTCTGTATGTCCTTTACAGAATCGTAAACTATGCATTTGAATATGTGATGATCTTTAGCTAAGTTGTTGTGTATGAACCCACGAAGGTTTCAAAGTCGGTACAACCAATTTTCGACAGATGGCGCCACTGTCATTACCTTATTTTAGTTTTTAGCGTAGCAACACGCGTAGGTACAGCTAGTTGGTTATATATTAGTGAATTATTTTCCGCAGACATATTTAGGTATAGTTTGTATTATCAACGACCTCTAATTTTTTATGTAATAAGCAGACGAGCCATAAGTGGTCAATGTTACCAATGGATATCAGTAACTCCAGAAGTCTCACTACGTTCTGTAAATAGCCATCGAATAAGCAGACGAGCCAAAGGTACTCGTAGGTGGTTATGCTTACCCATGATCATGTCCAAAAGAATCACACCCGGCCAAGAATGGAAAGAAAAATAAGAAAGTACTGGCTCTCAAGTGCCCAGTTAGAATATATTGAGTCGTTTAGTGACTGATTTAAACAGGATATATCATTCATAGTCAAGCTGGCTTCACGAAACTGAATAATAAATAGAGGCTCTTATTCTCAAAAAATGCATTCAAACTGATAGACTAATCCTGCTAGATGTTGGAGGACGAAACTAGTGACAAAAAAAAATGTTTTTTTTTAATATTCTAACCTTTAAAACTGAAATTGTTAAGCATTCATAATTTCCCTAGGTTATATGAAACTTGACTTGAAGATTCGGATTAAAGTTGTTAATAAAGTTACCTTCGCGCGTAAACTTCTTATCTCAGTAATTTGGAAGGAAGGTGAAAAACAGGGTGAAATAACGAGAACGAACTTCTCGAGAAATTGTGCTAGAAGTATACGAATACAAATAACTATAGTATATTACGTGAATGGAAATCCTTTTAGCCCCTTTTTTAAGAATAACCTATGTACGAAGAAGTGTCAGATTTCGTACATTTAAAGTCTACATAGAAAATGCAGAAAGCTTCATTTTATACATCCATACTCATATTACAAATGCGAAAGTGTGTTTGTTTGTCCTTATTTCACGTTACAACGGAGAATCCTTATGATATGATTTTGGTATGGAGATTGTTGAAAAGATAACACGTACCATAAGCGTGAAAAGTATTTCACCGCGAATAAACATCTCATTTCTGTGGGAAGATTCATTAAGATGTATATTTCAGCCAAATTCAAAGAAGTGTTTAACAACAAAGCGTTGCTTGGCAACAAATGATAGAAAGTAATTGACAACTTCTTTATTGCTGTTCTTCTCGCACACGCGTGCGAAGGTACGAACAACATCTTGTCTTTCTACTATATAAAAATGAATGTGTGTCTGTATGTCCTTTATAGAATCGTAAACGATACATTTAATCATGTGATGATCGTTAGCAAAGTTGTTGTGTACGAGCCCACGAAGGTTTCTAAGTTGGTAAAACAAATTTTCGACAGGTGGCGTCACTGTCATTTCAATTGGTGTTGGCACGCGCAGGGTTCAGCTAGTAATACATAAAAATAGAACATTTGGTCAATGACAATGTAAAATAAACCTTTGATATGTTGAACTATAGTCGAGTTTTGAATGCAAAAGCTTTCGGGTATTTTTTTTAATACGCAAAGATGAAGTTCTTTTACTTCTCCGTTTATGATCATTTTTTTGTACAGTACATTGTCAATCGTTGTAAATAAAAACACTGGAAACTTAATCCGAAGTTCTCATGAGAATGGGTAATCGAAGCAATTGTTACCATACAGAAGCGGTTGTTACAGTAACCGTTGCTGCGGGGGAGCGTGGGATGAATTAACTGTTATTATTTATTACTCACACATACAATATTACTCATCAAGGAATAAACACAAATTCTCACAAAAGGTAGAATGGAAATTCGAAAAGCTGCCTAAATCAATAACTTTTTACAAGTCATTGACGTATCTACCAAAATAATAATATGAAGATTAGTCCGTATATGTATACCGATATTATTTGCCTATTAATTCAGCATTTCCATAAGACATCAACAGTTACCCGTAGCATCACAAATACCATAATGCTGAAGACAGTATTTGATCGGATAAGGACAGCAAACGAATTGCAGTGCCACCATCTGTGTCAAACCTCAAATAAGTCTGCAAAAGAAATTGTAGGCAGTTAATAAAACTAGTCAGTATTAGATAGGTACTTTTGGATCAGAAGTCATATTTCAATAAAAACACGATTTTATTAACACAACCTGATTTTTATCACAATTCAAACAAAAATTAAAATACGTTAGGAACAATCCATAATACATAATTATAAGCAACTAGGAGCACTTTACCGTATTCAGATCACGTCAATATAGCGACAGGCATAGCTTTCGCATGCAAAGATATGAGCGAACTGTATCAATAACAACATCACAATCAGACTTATATAGAACCTATCCTCACTTCGCCTCCTATTACCCCTTAGACTGCTAATACTTTTAGTAAGTTAGTAAAAGGAGCTTTAGAAGTTATTACTATTAGTGTATATACATCCAACATAACTAAATATTTTGCTGTAAGCCACTTCTAGATTACGTCAACATCTACAATCGACTCTTGAATAATTCAGAGCGATAACGAATAAGTGCTATTCCGTTTCAACGACACTACTTCGTACCCCTTTGATGTATTTTGAAAATTATTCCGAATCTGTATAACTTGAATAATATAGTCATTATAATCCTTATATGCTCTCACATTATGAGGGATACATGCCATAATCTACCACGCTGGAACTCTGAGAAAATTATCATTGTGTTAAACGATTATTCAGATTTCAAAAATTGTTTCTATAATGTTTTTCATTTTCATGAGGTAGGTTTTAGGCTATTTAGTAGTACGTTAAAATTCTCATTTAGCCTAAATTATTGGTCTTCATAGAGTCAGAAGAAAAAATATTATCGTACTGACTGTAACGCTAATTATATTTTGACAAAGGGACACTTCCCGCTAGACGAAATGTGTTTGTGTGGGGAGCAACAGAGCATCAAATGACTTGCTTTTTTTTAAAACCCACTAAACACCGCCTGGAATGGTATACGTACTAAAACAAGTAAATTGCATTCGGAGCTTGTATATATGCCAGCATTGTAGAAAACTTTGATAGCGTGTTTCAGGTCGGACGTGATGTCATATGGAGCGTGTATGATTGATTAGTACATTGGGCGATACGGTATGTACGTAAGTACCATGTTCTACAAAGTTATCGGTTTGAATAGATCTAAAACAAATCCGCGACAATATAATTGAATCTTTCTTATAAATAATGGAGAAAGGAAATTTAATAAGATGACGAATAATACATTTAATTCGAATGAAGTGGCGGGCAATTGTTAGTTTTAGCATAGATAAATCCTGTTAGTTCTATCTCACTAATATATATACAAACTATAAAGTTCGGAGGTTTGTTACTTAATTGCGCTTAATGGCGTGAACGAATGTGGATGAAAGGTACGTAGATAGTTTGTAATTTAGCTCGGATAGTTTTCATCCCGATAAATTATTGTTTTCCCGCGGGATAATAGATACAAGTTAGTACGAAAGTTCTGTCAAACGGTTAGTATGTAATGTTTTGACTATTTTTATGCAGATCTTTCTATCCATACATCAATATCATCACGCTTAATAAATAGTTATTGACCGAACAATAACATTGGTTATTAAATAATGAAACTATGAACACAGAGATTTATTATTTATTAATAATAAAATAAAAAACCTCATCTCAAATCACCACTGGTCTAAAATGAAAGCTAAAAGTTTTCTCAATTCAACTCCTCAAAATAGGGGGTTAAAGTTTGCATGAGTATAAAGCTTCGTCAGCTCCAATATTTTTATATTGTTAGCGGTATTAATGCAATAAAAAACATCTTTAAAATGTTTGTCAGTAATTGCGTTCGTTTCCGCTAAAGTCAAAAACGAATCAGTTATCACTATTGTAATATAAGCTTGAGTTAATGTTTAATACATAATTGTTTAATTTTAATCGGTTTCAAAAAAAGAGGAGGTTTTCAATTCGTTCTTATTTTTGTGCGCGTCTGTTACCTCAAACCAATAAGTATCTAAGTTGTACAGATTTTCCTTTGTTTTTTTTTACTTTTTATAGAAATAATATATAAATATATATGTTATAAGTATAATACATTAGTAAATTTAAAGTTATTAAATGTTTTTTCAAGTGTTATAAGGCATAGGTTTCCCATCTACTAAGTCACGTAACAGTGGTTTAGTAGTAAAATAAAGATGTGAAAATATATTAAGACGCAAAGGACGTCCAGGTCAAATAGCTCGGAGACGGGCTTCACCGCTAGCTTTTATGTCTTATGATAGTCGTATATAACATTCCTTTGGTACCTGGAATTTATTTCTTGCTTTATAAAGAAAAGGGAACTACGGTACTATGTGTTGCGATCGAAGTAATTTTACCAATAATTTTCTTAAATATATTAAATCAGTTCTTCTCACTTCCGTCATGGTCGATGTTACAAAACATCCTTTGATATATCAGATTTTTAATGTCAATATGTTGCAAATAAAACTGGTACATATATTAAATAACATTATCTATCAACTTCATTGCTTGTTTTAAATACCACTGATTGAAATAAGAATACAGCTTAAGTTATAAGTACATAATTACCACACATTTTATTCCGAAATGGATCGATAATGACCTAATCGGATGTTATTATGTTTTATGGATGATATTTAAATAAAAAATCCTTTTTCGATGCACTAACAGAGTCGCCATTGACTGAGGTAGACCGATAATCAAATTTATAGATCTAAATGAATCCATAAATGTATTCGAAGTAATATTCATAGCAATGTTGATATTCCCTATGTACTTAATTTTATAATACGGCAATATGCTCAATTTTCTTCTATTGCTTTAGGGATAAATTAATAAGTAATAAAGGAAATTTTGTTACGCACAAAAGTAAGATTTTCGCTATAAATTAACATCACAAATCGTGAAAACTGTATAATAATTTTTTGTACTACAAATTTATACTATAAATGAAAAAATACATCTATTTTATGATATTTTGTGAAATCTTCATGGCTTTGAAGGTGTCTCGTAGTCTAGCAGCTGCGTTAGTACTGTTGCGGCCTTCTGTAAAGCCGGCTAAAGTAGATCAGAAGCGTTAAAATGGTTAAACATTTATTTTAACGGAAAACTTTTAGATATTGTACTGATAGTAGATAGAATAGAAATAGGTTTATAATTATTAACATTTGTTTAATATTCCAATCGTATCTATATTTTTTATTTATTTAACTGTCACTAACATACAGTACGTCGTTACATTGTTTTATGTTTTAAGATTATAAATAAGATTCTGGGCGTCTACAGTTATAAGTGATGACGTCATGCAATGCAACTCTTAGTGACCACATAGTGTAAAAAATACATTG
>DWPA01006821.1:0-10736 GCA_018251375.1 Calpodes ethlius
GCATGGACAACACAAATAACACGTCACTAACACCCATGACCCGAGAACAAATATTTATCTGGCACATAAATATCTGCGCTGGCCGGGAATCGAACCTAGGACCTAGGAACTAGGCTACGGGGCCGTCAAATCCTGAAGATCTGACAGTAAATTTACCTTTAAAAGGAAGTTTATGACACATTACTTAACTTATACTATAGTTAAGTTATGTCAAACATATTTATATATATATATATTATTATTATTCATTTTATAATGAACTGGTATTCATATACATGTATTTATATCTATAGTGATAGAAGAACAAACATACTTTCCCATCTGTACCAGTAACAAGAGTGTGGGTTTTTAATTTCTTTTAATCATAAAGTCTGACACACTTACGTTTACGTTAATGTGTACAGAAATGTCAGAATGCGCCTTAATTAACGCAATAAAACGAACTCGCTTAATGCTAAGTTACACTGATGAAGATCTATACAAATATTATTTAACATTAATTTAACGTGTGAGACGTAGATATGGCAGAAAAATAACAGACATAACTTTTGTCGTGAATATTTCACTGGTACAGGCGACGTGGTTAACCTCGTCATTTGTTATGCGTACCGCGAAGGAATGGAGTAGCTTGCCTGCGTCCGCATTCCCGCCCACCAATGACGCGGATGTCTTCAAGAGAAGAGTGAATACGCTTTAATTTATGAAAGTTAATATGCTCACCACCTTAGACTTCATCTCCACTTACAATCAGCAGGTGGGAATGGGCAAGAACTAACTTGAAAGTCAAAAAAACATTGTTATTAATTTAATAATCTCAAAAATAAACTTACATATGCGAACCACCTCTGTTGCAAATACAAGTTTTACTCCACGACCAGAAATCTCCATAAAATCGATGAGTTGCAGTCCATACGGCCAGGTCAAAGTAGCCTTGTAGAGGATGCGTTACGTTGCGGTCTTCTGCCCTTATGTACTGAAGTTATAAATTGCTTATTATCGGAATGAACTACAAGTACTAAACAGCGAACACGCCCAATTACGTCCTTCTGTCCTTCCCTAACACATATTATATAATGGTAATATGCACATTTATAATGGCGACCAAATGATAGAATAAAATCTTAAAAAAATATATTTCTAGGGTAACACCCCTATGGCTAAAGTAATGGCAAAAACACCCCGTTTTTGCTCTCGTCATTTCCACCGTACGAAATATCCTTGAAACGTCGGGTCACGCGCGATTTGTGGTTTCATTTCATCGACCATTACTGGTTCGTGAATGACCTAAGGAGTCGTAATAGCTTTCCTGTAAAATTCGTCTGCAGATTTTTTCGCATGTCCACCATCCGTTTAGTTGGTAGAGGTGGAATGGGGAAGCATTGCACTCTAATCAAAATAAGGCATTATAAAACTTAAACGAACTTAGTAGACCACTTATATTTTTTGGAAGACCTTTTGATAGATATTCCATATAATATCTCCAAGGTCGATGAGATAAAAAAACATCCCAATTTAAGTGTATATTTCACAACATAAAAAAGTGTTTTATTTCACTTCTTTGTCTGTATAATAACTATAAAGATAAACCTATTCTTAATTACTGTTTTCTAGTATAAACGTGTCTCCATTATCCTGCGCACGGAGGGAGATGTCGAAACTATAAAGGTTTCGCTTTCATTATGGTACCTTAAAAATTACGTATTCGATGAAACACACACGTTTTTTTAATTTGAACAGCACTTACTTTAGGATGGTAATGAATTCTGGAAGGAGTCATGTACATTGAGCTGTTCCAAGTATTCGCGTTGGTATCGTACCAAGCTCCAAGTATATTTGTCAAGTCGGTGTTCCTACGAGTCTTGAGGACCAGTTCTGTAGAAGACGCTGTCGTTAGTATGTGTCTGGTGGTGATCACAGCGCCGCCAGCCAGTGGGATCAGACGCATAAAAACCGTCGTACAGTAGCACCCCATCAGATCAGGGTTTTCCTGAAATTTATTTTTATAGATATAATTGCCGTTATATTAGCAATTATTTCCTAGAAGGTCAAATTTTCGTAAAATCATGGACGTATTTTTTTATCTGCGATGGAAGAAAGCTTTATGGAGAAACGTGCTCATATCACGTGAAAGTTCTCTATAATGTTCTCAAAAATGTGTGAAGTCCATGGTCCATGAAATCCATGACAACAAAAGTTTGTGGCTATCGAATCTTAATTAATCGATTCATTGGTCCAAGTATCACCCAACTTGAAACGTTTATCGATATAGCTAGAGCTGGTTCGGAGAAACCACTATACAAAATTATATCATATACATTAATTATAAGCTTAGAATGAAGAGTTCAGAGTACACACGGAGTTGTTATCGAAAACCGGGATTACCATCGGATCAACGAGAAAGAGCGTGGTACCCAATCATCAGGTCATACTGAACCCGTTGAACTGGTTAGAGAACCCAGCGACCAGTAAGAGTGACCGAGAATTAAAATATTTTGATGAAGATGATGAAAAAATACCTTTTGAGTGTAAGTGTTCCAACGGAACTGCTGGACAAAGTGCGGAGACATTCTATAAGGTCTGTTCTCTTCTTTGTAGAACTTGAAGTTATGTGCATAGAACGGTGGTTCTTGTTCTCGATAGTCTGGAGTTAGAGACAGGCCTGGAATTTGGTAGTCGGTACCATCGATATACGGCGAGAGATGTTGTCTGTAGTAGAACGGATCATGTTCCTCCTCCACTTTTGGCGCCCAGGAAGCACTTAGCCTTATGTGAAGATTAATCAGGAGAATCACATATAGGTACCTGAAATGCACCAATATATGAAGTGTCGAATGTAGGAGAAACGTAGATGATTTTTAACCAGATGGGTAACTAACGCTGTAAACTTTTACCACGTCTAATTTAATCCGGGATTAAACTCGGTGTTACGGAGCCCAATGGTTCTTGACAGAATGAACCGCTTCGTTGGTGTTTCAGCGAAGTGCACGATGAGTTGAGGGTCTAATAGCAAATCACATTATTTTTCTGCACCAATTTCCCATACATTTTTTGAGCGTGAGGCGAATAGAAAAGCGTCTTGTCTAGGGGGAATTGGGAGGTTACCTTGTGTCAAGAAATAAGGATGGTGCTAGAAAACTAATGTTTATAAATGTTAAAAAGAAATGGCTATAAATGTTTGTAATTTGGTTGGAATAGGCTGTTTAGTTTACAATAAAAACCAGGATATGTGATACGCGTGAAGTATGTCAACACTTCAGTCAATTTCTATTACTGGAAATTTATATTCCTACAACAACCTGTATGATGAAATTGTCACCATTCTAAACCACTTCGAAGTCTCCTGGGTTAAATTTCCAGCGAGGTGGGAATTTTAATGATGAGTTTTAATCTTCGGTTCTCGGTCTGGGCGTGTGTTCTTGGCTTTGTGTGTTGTCTCCATACTTGGAAATTAATCATTTTTAACTGACTTTAGAAAATTCACTTCCCAGAATAAAGAGACATTCAACTACTCTCGGGCAAGAAATACTAATATATAAAATGAAATTACCTTTCCGTCTTCATTTTCAAGAGTAATTCTTGTTACACCAACATTCACACAGAGACTGAACCGAGAAATTATACGGAGTCTATTTAACGGGGTAAGTTATATACTGTGTTGCCGCACTAAATAACATCATTATTATCTACCTACTGTGTTTTAAAAATCCATTATATATATGTTAGCGATGCTGACACTAAATTAAGGGAATACAAACTGTATTCAGCCGGAATAAAAGGTACAAGTCAAACTTTAATATTATGCTTTCATCTTCATGATCTATAAGTCAATGCCACTTAGGTGGGAACACCTACAGTTCGATTCGAGGTTTGTCACAGAAATCCATGAGTGGCAGGGAATGGGGGTGTAGCCCGTTAGCTATCCTTATCACATAAAAAACTGTTACTAACGTAAGGTTGAGACTGACGTTAGCAGTTTCTTTAAGCTACTTCAGGAACACTAAGAAAATATTTTTGAAAAATCATTCCCCAAAAAGGGTAAAATTGGATTAGTGGTTAAATTGTTTAGAGAATAGTCCACTTTGGCAAAATTCGAAAAAGTTTATTTTTTTAAAGCTCATCACGCCAAAAGTTATTTGACGTTTTCCAGTTAACGATATCTACCGGATTTTAGACCGGGGCGAATATTTATTTAACAGTCAGATCAAAATTTTGGGCTCGGGCCGTGAACATCAGTGATGAATTATTAAATAAGAATGAGAACTAATTCCTAATTATGTATGAATATCCTACGAGAAAGCCTCGAGAACATTCGGAACATTCGGTATCGCAGATACAAGAAGTTTTTAACTGAAATAAAGGCAGAAGGGGAATTAGACAGCCATGTTATTTAACCTAAAGTTAAAAAATATCTGTAGCTGTTGAAATAAATAGGTTATAATTATCATTAGATCGTTATTATTCGTGTTGATGTCAGGCGCAACAAAAGGAATACTATCTATCTATCAGCTTTTGAAGGTCCACTACTGGATTTAAGTCACTAATTTGCGCCACTCGGACCGGTTCAGAGTTAGAATTGTCTGTAGGGGTTCTTGAAAGGTGCCCACGTTTCGGAAAAAGGAGTGTAGGTCGCCCCGCAAGCAGTTGGACTGACCACTTGAAGAAGACAGCGGGTATTAGCTGGATTCAGAAAGGAATACTTGTGAGGAATAATCTGTGATAGTTATTACTAAAAAAAAACCTTAAACATTAGTACTAAAGTAAAAAAAATAGGGCAACACTAACACCACTGTTTACTGAGATGTGATCTAAAGTTTTTTCCGACCAAGATTGTTACTTAAGTGTTTACAGAATAATACGAATTAGTAAGATATTTCTCAGAGACTCATTGTTCTGAAAGGTATACATTAACAGCAATGGGTGTTTTCCAATCAAAGATTCACTTTGTGATAGATGCAAAAATCTTGTGTCCTTGTAACGCTTGCGTTAACTTTAGTGTCAATCCCAATGTCCGAATGCGCCTTAATTAACGTCATAAAATTAATTCGTTAAATGCTTGCCTATATTCCATTAATATAGTTAGTTCTAGACAAATTTTACTTATCGTAAAGTGTGTGCTGGTTAACGCGTTAATTAACGCGCTACTGTTGACCTTAGTGTAGTATATATGTTATTGGGAAATGGTACAAATGTATCTTAAAAGATTTGATCACAGATAGATAACAGACATGAGAAACTAGGTATGAGTATGAACTAGCATGAGTGTACCCAGATTTTGATTCAAGAGGGGCAGATTTTTTCTTGAGGTGGGGGGGGGTATACTAAACAAGAACTGTTATGGACAGAAGTAGGTACTGGAAGGCATACAAATTCCTTCATTGAATTCGCTACACCCTTGGTAGTTGCTATCATATACAGGAAAATTGTACTAGAGACGACAATTTTACTCTGTTTCTCGAAAACGTTAGATATTTTTAAATCTAATTAATCCAATTTATCTAGATTTTGTGTCATTAAACATTTGTTTTTGTAGATTGGAAAATACATTTGTCACTCCAGTATAACACAAGCAATTTAGAGAAATTATGTAGTTTCTTTAGCTTGACACTAGGTGGCGCTATTATCCATTGAATTGACCCTTTATATTAAATTAACTACGTTCGTATTAGAATAATCTTCACGTATAAACTTTAAATGATCTGAAAGAAACAGTTTTCTTCTCCTATTACTATTTGAATTAGATGATGGTATAGTAGCGGTAGAGCAGGAAATCATAATACTAGTTATAATGTAATGCAAGTAATGATTGCAAGTGAGGCCTGAAGTATATAATAATTAGGTGTATCAGTTCAGTATAATTTTACCAGATTTTACCGTTAGAAAAGTCCTGACCGTCTACCATAAAACAATCATAACAACTGTAATATGCATTGTTATCCCAAGATAAGGTGAAACGTTAATATTTTCAAATCGGTCGGTTATTCAACTACAAAGTCATTGACTAAAGCAATGTTTGAAATATAAGAGGGAGTATTCTAATTCAGCTAGCAAGGTTTGACACAAACAAACATAGTTCCTAGTCAACAAACTAACAAACATTGCAATTTAAATAAAGATTTTAAAAATAAAATACGTTTGATTTATTTTAATCTGGAAAGTGTTCCCTCACCTTTCAAGGGTAAAGAAGATTTCAGTTTGAATGAATATAAAAATAACATATTTACGAATGAAATCGATAGGAATAGCAGAAAAAGGGTATGGTAGTAAAATGTAGTAGAACCACCCAATTGTTGGAGCAAACCTTATCGTGATGGTAGCAGTATGGTAAACAAAGTAATGCAGTGGTACTTATGCTGTGTGACGGTGTTACTGCTGTCAGAGATATTGGTAAATATCTATTTATTATAGTTCATATTGTAGAATTAATGTTACTTTGCCGAAATCCTTTGTTACTAAGTTATTATTATGAATGTCACAAGTGAATAATATTATAGGTTTTTAACGTTATCGAGAGCTTATAAACTTCCAATACTGTAGTTAAACAATATGGTGTATGTTTTGTTAATTCGTGAAGAAAAATACAGCACCTCCCGAGATCTATCTGAATCGTTGTAAAGGCCTATTATCATATTTCTTCTTGATACCTTGTAATTAATAATATTTAGACCCGGTATTTTATTATAATTCTCAATACATCCATCTACATTATTTATTAGTAAATTATGTTTTTGTTACATGTTTTGATAATTATAGACATTTTCCTTATAATTTGGACGTAAAACGAATATTTTGACCACCATAAATTTAAATTACTTCCTCTTGTTCACAATAAAACACGGTAATAAGAATGATAAAATTTCAAATCATCGGAGAAGTATACTTTTGCTGATGGTCGTATAGTTTGAATCCCATATCTATTCTAAAATAATTGTGTTGTTTTTGTCTATGAAATGGTATTTCAAACGCAAATTATTAATATTTTCATTTGTTCCAGTATAGCAGAAGTGCTATCGCAGATAACTTCGACATATTATTAAACATATACAAATTGAACCCGCTAAAAGAATCCAATGTATTCAAAACGTTTTCTAATTCAATACTTTTACCGAGGTCGGACGGGCGGACACCCGACTTGAATTTTGATTCAAATGAAAGCACCGAAGAGAAACGGATAAGGATGCGTGCGAAATTTAAACAAATTGAAGATGCCATTCATGTATCACAACTTGATAATTCAATTGTTAAACGTCCGAGCCTTAATATTCAAGATACAGTTGAAGGAGACATAAAAACAACAAGCAGAAACAATGATTTCGTATTTCTAAAACAAGAAAATCCCTCTAGACTAAAATATGAGAAACTTTCATTAAAATTACACAACAACCATGATCAGAGAGTAAAGAGTTTTCAAAACATACAACGTACAGCCGATTTACAGGCTAATAATAAAAACGATAAATTCACAGTTTATGGTAATAATGATAAAATTATAAAAGATACAACCAAAAGAAAATATGAAGATGAAGTTTTAGTGATGAGATAAGATGTAATTAAAGTGAAAGATATCCCGAAGAATTAATTAGAGACTAAAGATTTCACTACTATTACTCTGGGAGATTACACACGAACTATGTGCCATGAATACAAATAGGTGCAACGTGTTAATCTCTAATTTAACTCGATAATTCACTTCACGCAGTATGAAAGCTTAACTGCGACATCAAAATTTCCCCATGCGAATAATACAATCCTTAACTTTGACAGTTTATAAGAAAAGTGTTATTTATCATTCATTTCTCTACTTAATATTCAGTTTATGTCTTTAGTTTTACTTATTCAGATAATGTCAATAAGAGAAAATATAAACTGTAGAAATTTTGAATGAATATTTGAAGATGGGATATTTATTTTACAATTATTATGAGAACTCATGTATAATTCATTTTCTATTTTCATTTGAGTAAGTTTAAGTTTTTCATTAACATTGTTTTTAATTTTTTTCTGTAATCCTTTTGTAGAATGATTAGCAACGTACTTATATTTCACTATTAAAAATTAATTAAATATACATTGTGTATGCTATATTTAAGCATGATTTTCTATGTAAATGATTAATTATGAAATCAATTATGTTTAAAATAAGTTAGAATTCAATTAACTTTTTCTACTAACAACAGAGAAAGGTAATCAAACAGCCCTTATTAAATTTGAAACTTATTTTATAGATTTTATTTACATTAGAATAAATAATTTAAATAAATAAATTAGTCGAGGTCCGTCTTAAATTAAAGCATTTGGTTTAAATTTGGCCGGAGTAGGCGATTTCGTGGGCATCTTCGTATGACCGTGCTTGGTAGGGGCCGTGGGCGTCCCACGCTGGGGCGTGGTGGTCAACATGGTGCTCAACGTGGTGTTGAGGGTAGTGGATCACTTCGTAGTTGACTACCTTAGGCTTGGTGAATTTGAAGATTACCATCGCACCTGGAACAGAAAAACGGAATTACATGTTGGTTCATTTAAAAGCAACCGACGGATGAATATGGAGGATACAAGGTTATTTAATAAACGGGTATTTTGAGATTCCAAGATGTCATATTAGCTATATTTCGCTACGTGATTGAATAGTCACGACCAGCACGCTTTTCTCTACCAATTATAGACATTCTTCTCGATCATGCTGCAGTCAGTTTATGAACGATCTTGAAATAAATTGAACGATATTGACCAGTCTGGAAAAATATTTGTTTTCAGCAGATATTTTGCTTACCCGATAAAACTAATGAAATGAGACCAAGAGTCAGAGCCTTCCAGGTCTTAAGTGCGATGAGGGCAAGGGCCAGGGGAACCAGTACGGAAGCCTTGAATTTCAGACCGAGAAGGAAGGGAAGAAGCACCTTCTTGATGAAGCCATGTTCTGAAAGGAAAAATAAAGAATTATCATCTATTGATTAATTTATCTGTTTACTATGTAGATAATAAGTTCCACGCACTGCTCTTAATCCTCAGAGGCTTAGGCAGCTTGATCTTCTTCCTTCTGCCCTCGAAAGTCTCAACCTCCTCTTCGCCATCCAAAGGCATGTCCAGCTCAGAAGGGAGGTCGGTGAGGAGCGAACGGGGTACATATTCAGAGGCAGCACTGCTGGCGATCTCTTCTGGAACCTTCACCCTCAAAGAGTGGGTCTGGAGAAAACGATCTACTTTGTCGAAGATTTCGTACGTTGGCTCCTTGGCCATTCTCGGATCGACACTCGCATCATCTTCTAATTCACCCTGTTTTATGATGGACAGGTCCTTAGTGATCTTGATCTCATCGTCGTTGGCAACGAGGGAAATCCATTCCAAGGTCCTTGGTTTTACACACTCCACCGAATACTGTGATAGGCATTCGTTATAAATGTTCTTCACGAGCCTCGAAGCCGTGTACGACTGCGCACTCGCATAGCACGCGATGGTAACGATCACTATTAATTTTATCATGATGCACTATTATTCACCACTTTTTTTGTTATTTTGATTCGACGGCAGATGCGACTGACTGCCGTTCGATTAACGGTCACAATGTATGCCAAGGAAGTTCAGGGCTTGGTTTATATACGAGCATTAATACGTGATGTGGGCCCGAATGCGGTATGGCTGTTCCGGTGGTGCATGTGTGTAACCGTGGTACATTTTAATTGTGTTTGTGAGAGGTGACATTGTATTGGAAAACTATCACTCGGTTGCTTAAGTGAAGACGTGGTCGTCCTTTAATTAGATAGGGAGTTGGCTGGAAAAGCAGAATGATCGTTAAAATACCGAGACGTACGACACTCTCGATTCTCCGATCAAAATAGTTGACACCAATGACCAGTCGGGTAATGCACAGACGTCTTGGTCTGACACCTAGTTTAAGTATAAAGAATACAAACAGCTAAATTAAGTAAATGTCTTGTTGCACTGTAATCAATTAACATCGTGCATTATGCCTTCAGGAAAGGTGTGGTTTTATGAAATATGTGAAATTATGTTGTAAGTGGATTTGCTGCTGTAAGTCTATTCGGATTTGATATGTTTACTGGACAAAATCTACATTGTAGAATATTATTCTTTACATATACCGCATAATGAAATAGTATTCGTAACAGGATTGGTAGCGTGGTATGGTTTTTTATCTATCTTATTTTACCATCATCTTTCTAGAATCAATCATGAGTGTTTGTAACATTTCAATTGACACAGAAAGGCCTTGCATATGTAAGCGATATCGCTGAAAATGAAAAAAATTCAATGAGTCAAGATTATTACTCTTCATATCAATTTATTGAGTTTTCAATGGTGACCTCATTATATTAAATACAAGGCAGTCGGCAAACTTAATAAAACTTATGATAGTCACTACCTACAAGTATCGGATCTTATTAGAAGATGGATTGGACTTGCTACATTTGAAGATAATATTTTGAGATGCTTCTATTTATTTTCATTCATCCTGTTATCGGTATGTAAGATCTTGTTCAAATCAGTTGATTTAAGTTGAAGTTTTGTGTTGATAATCTAATCTTTAGTTAGAGCACTACCATCAAACAAGGAGCTTCCATCACTCATAAGTTACCACTGTCTATCAGCACAGGATTAAGGTCAATATTCTAGGCCACCTCAGTCTATCTTTCTATCTATGAGCCTTTGAAGGTCCACTGCTCGACATAGGCCTCAGACTGGTCCAGATCCTTCTGAATCTAGCGAATACCCGCTGTTTTCTT
>DWPA01006822.1:0-10735 GCA_018251375.1 Calpodes ethlius
GTTTTTTTTTAATATACCACATTCAAACATACTAACATTCTTTGATATATAGTACAGTTGTGTTGGTTATTGTGTGGATCTCGCGCTCAATTCTTGCATATTTATGAGACAGGTAAATGTTAGTTAAAGTTGTGGGAATTTGTGACGGCTTATTCCTGATTCACTGTTCACCTCACCACATAGGGATTATTGGTGTACACTAGTATCATGATATATTAACAAAATGAAATGATTTATTAATAAAATAGAACTGTAATGAAATAGCATTAACTAGCTTCCTTATCTGTGACACACAAATTGCTTAATCTATATGAATTATTATTTCACATCTCTTAAGTGGGCATCTCCATTAGTATTATAACTTTTACTTTCAACTCGACAATTACCAGAATTGTTATCAATAATATCCTCAAAGACACTTGACTAACTCATTTTATTTGATTACTTGAGAAATAATCAAATACAGTGTCTATAATTTTTTATACTACAAGAATATC
The DNA here is from genome assembly GCA_018251375.1 of Calpodes ethlius. Lineage (NCBI taxonomy): Eukaryota > Metazoa > Arthropoda > Insecta > Lepidoptera > Hesperiidae > Calpodes > Calpodes ethlius. Next base: position 498 of record DWPA01006822.1, read on the forward strand.
CTCAAAAATGTAAAACATAATTCATTAAACTTATTAAATATCTGATAAAAAATTAATAAGATTTATTTCGAAAGAGCCTGAGTAGAACATTTTACATAATAATGTAAAGAAGAAAATTTCATAGCCTACAATTTGATAAAGAATTGCCATCAATTAAAATTGGATCAAATATACCTTACTAGACTTATGAACATAGATAATTGAACTTATAAATAGTGAAAACCTGCAATCCTAAGATGCTGACTATGAAACCTACTAAAATATTGTTTAAAATGTATGGTAGATTTTCAGTAATAACACTGTAAAATCGGCATATGAAAACCTAACTATACTAATTGTTACTATGAATGTCGTTTAGCTTTATGTTAATTATTCATAAACGAGCCGTAAATGTAAGTACACTCAAATATTTAGATTACATCAAAATTCCTTTTGATTATAACATAAACAATTTTGTAAAAACTTTGCCCTAAAACACAGGCCTACATTATAAATTTAATATTTGAGCAGAATGTCATCATTCTAAAACACATGGTTTAAACTGAATGTTGAATTGTCAGTCACTGCTTTGATGGCCTGTTCATTTAAGAAGCCATTAGAGAAGAAAATGTTTAAAAATAATATTTTTAAACACAAAAAACTATAATAAAATAAATATGTGAAGTTGGGGAGTGAATACAAGAGTCTGAAAAAATCTTACACCAATAGAATTCTACGTTACCACTGGGTGACATGAAGTAGTTTTTAAATGTATAATTGCTTTATGATAGTATTTTATACAAAGGCAACTGCCTATTCCATAAATATATTTTTTGATTTAAAATTTAATACTTCACAAAAACCATATCTCATTCAGTAACATATTTTAAGCAATAGCATTTTATATAAAACTTAAATGCCTGCCGACAATGAAGAATGTATTTGTGCTGTATTTAGCATGAAATTGATAATGTAATGTGTTATCAGTTCGAATTTTAATACTTTTAAGTCATGTAGAACCAAATCACAAGCAAAATCTACAAACTCATGTATCATGTACATATCTTCTGAACATACTCCAATTATAATTGTTTTAAAAACTTGTTGAATTGACCAAAAAAATAATAAAGAAATCAGAATTATTTATTGAGATAGTATTGAAATAGTACAAATATTAACAGGACCAAGTAAGTCAATACAAAATTATCACAGCATAGTTAGTATTTGTACAAATATCGTTAAAATGTGCTGTAGACATTATTTTCAAGTCAATAAACAAATCCAAATGATTAGACAAAGTTAAAATTGATGTGTTGTTTTTAATACACAGATGACCCAAATTTATTACATTCATATCCTATCTATATTTTTGCTTTGGACATGAGATAAGTTAAAGTAATTTAACACAAAATTTTATCTATAACAGAAGATCTAAATGCAATAACATGCATACAAGTTATTTAGTTTAAACTTATTTAGATTATGAATAAAATATTGATACAAATTATAAGACCACATGGCATCATTGCATGCTGACCGAGCACTATCAATATTCGGTGAAAGTAACATTCACTTCTAACTGGATAGTAATTTTAAACATGTTTTTTTTGTACACATCTCTTATTCCAGTTTGCTTAATTCGTTACTAAAACTTCATAAAAAATACTTTAAAATATTAAACATGTTAGTAACAGTATGGCTGAATTATGAGATAGAAATGTTTCCCAAGCGTATGTTTGGTCGCCAGCCGAATAAGTGAGGTTATGAAGTTAAGTAGATCACGTAAAAGTTGAAGTGCGTTGACGCGTCAAAGGTTGAGCGTAACGCGCTGTTGCAAGAAAAGCGAACTTAAAAAGTAAACATTTTGTTATTTCGTACCGTAACCAAAATGAATATGACATCTTTACCTTACACGTAAATTGCCATATGCTAATGAATCAGCACGTTTTAAGAGTATCGCAAATAACATTCAGCTACGCGGCACTTCCAACATTGCTCCATTAACCTCATTTATAACGACAGGAGCTATTGAAACCATTAGAAATCGAAAATTGAACACCAAATACGCAACTAATAATATCCTACCGCGAAATTTGCGATAAGAGAAAGCAACGATTAGTCACAGAAAGGTTAATTTTACATATTGCGATGTTTCCGTAAATCAGGATTTTGAGAGTAGCAGTTATATAAACAAGTACATATGCAAATATTTGCTATTAAACAAAATTAACCTTTATACATGGCAAAAAGCCACAATGGGAAAGTAAAGCTGCCATGATCGCATACACGCAACTCGCACGGCTAGGCTTGGGGTCGGTGGCCGCTCGCCGGTAAAAGGCTAATTGAGCATACGTGAACTGTTACCATGTCATTCATCGAATATCAATAATTCAACATGCACTTTGTACCTAAAAAAATCAATTAAAAATACAACACATTGCCAAACCAAACTTTATCTCCCAAGCCTTGCTGGCTATTCGTGAAATGCGACACACCAAGCGAACATGTAGTTTGACCTATTATAGTTACCGTACCCTCAGAACAATCTAGGGTTAAAGAAATGTATTCAAAAATATGCTTACCCCTTCTCGTCATCGTCCATGTCTGGATTCATACGCATAACTTAATACTAATTAAAAATAATGGTTGGCACCGGTAAGACACCCAAACCACACAAGCACAGACCCACACGAATGATTATGGCGGACCAACCATATCCGCTTTCTCAAAAAAGTCATGGAAGAAGGAAGTAGTCAAGTTGGAACTTTTAATTATGGTATACGAAGTTTAAGCTCTTTATTATAAGTTAAATTAATCAAAACTAAACAAAATTTATTTATGAAAATAATTAAATTTTGAAATGGCGTGAAAATAACTAAATTAATTTAATTAAATTAAAAGATATGAAACCAAGACGTGAAAGTAAAATCAAGCTATTTTTTATCACAAGATGTCAGCACTATGGCAATGTTGCTATATCAAAAAAAAATATTTTGTTAGAAACATATTTTTTTTAATATAAAACATATTAAAACAGATTTTATGATAAAAATCTCTAAATTTGAGTTTCCTTTTGAATATTAATAATCTTACTTTCTAAATTATATTGATCTTATTCATTCTAAATTAAAAGTACATAATAAATTAAAAGGTACCAATTAAAAGTGATATATTGTTTTTTATGTGATAATACAATAGTTAGGAATATTTTAGGTATTCAAAATTATAATTTATCTAAATTATAATATATAAAATTATAATCTAATTAAATATATTCCATTACCATTATATATTAAGTAAAATTATCAAACAATAAATTTAACTTCCTGCGCTGGTAATAATTTTATTATCAAAGACAGCTTATCTTTATCGCAACTGATAATTATTTTACAAGTGAATATAATACATAAGTAATCAATAAATCATGTTGCAATAAGTTTGAAGTCATAAGTATTTATAATTTTAAACATGGTTTGGGATTCTTGTAATATAATTTTTAATAGGTCTGGTCATATATTCTATACAGGTGATCTTGTTACTGGAACTGTTGTTCTAGAATTCAAAAACAAAAAGAATATAGAATGTAAGTTTGTAATCGTTTATTTAATGGCTTTTGTTCAATTACTATCAATAATAAGAACTCAAATTATTTGTTGCAGATATTGATTTTAAAGTAATTGGTCAAAGTAAAGCATCATGGTCGAGAACCTCACCTAATATTCCGTATATAAAACTATACTCACAAAAAGTAAACTTTTTTGACGTTACTATCGATATTTTTAGGGATTTAAATGGTAATATAATTTTTTGAAGGTATTTCTTGCCATAAACACGTGAGATAAACATTTTATGTGATATGTTTTAGGCATAAAAGTTAATCCGGGAATATGTACTTACCCTTTTGATTTCATTTTGCCACCTCATGCACCTTCAACATTTAAAAGTTCCGTGGCAACAGTTGAATATTTTATTCAGATTACAACTAAGAACTCATGCAGTACGACGAAAAAAAAAATATTTCCAATGTATGTATTGGGTAAAATAAACGTTAATCACGATGAAAATTTTAAGGTAATTAATTAATTAATTTCTATTTAGCATACAAGATCCATTAAAAATATGTACTTTTTACTGCTCCAAATGGCATATCATATTTTCAACTGAAAATATATAAACTACAAAAAAATTTACCTGGCTACGAGATTTCAAACCTTTTAACAAATATAATATAGCTCATTCATTGTTTCAGGTACCGACTTTATTTGAACTGAATAAATCACTATGGAATGGAGGACACATTTCTGTTTTCTTAAAAGCATACAGGGGTTTGAATTTAGAGCAAAGGATACCTTTTGAAGCAATATTTAAAAACGAGAAAAGAATTATAGTTAGAAAGATGAGAATTACTTTGATACAGGTATAAATATAGTAATTTAGATATTATGGTGTTTTTTCCTGTTGTGTAATTCATATATTATTTCAGAAACGCGAATACTCAGTGTCGTCAGGATATTATAACGATGAAAAGGAAATGTGCAAAGTAATATTCACCGAATTCATGAACGAAAAAAGTGAATCTTGCAAATTTTTTATGGATGTACCGAAACTAATTCCAAGTACACTTAATGTAACTGATGCTATGATAAACATCTCTTACATATTTAGGGTATGTATGCTTATTTAATTGCAAATAATGTTTTTATTCTATTACAAATGACAAATGGAGCTAGATATAATAATAAAAAATGTAATACGTTTGTTATTAATTTCAGGTGGAGATATTTTTTCTTTTTCACTTTACTTTGTACAAAGACATCCCTGTTACAATAGCAACCGTTCCAGTGATGCATTATCCTTTTTCTTCATAGTATTTATATTCAAATTTATATCATAGTTCTAATATTTTTATTAAAATCGTTTCACTTTTTACAGGTTTTTTAATTTTCTTATTTTATTATATACTGTTAACCACATAGACTCGTTTTGGTTTAGTAAATATGGCTTAGTATCTATAAATAATTAGATGGAGTAATTGAAATAGACATTCTTATTCTAAACATGTCGAAATTAAATAAACATTCGATGTTACCTTTAGCCTACTACAATATCAATGGAAAGAGTTACGCCTAATATCTTAGTCCTAGCCTCGTCCTAAGTGAAAAAAAATTGACTAGTATTTTTTCGAGATACAGGTTACAAACATATTATATATGTTTAACTAAAAGAGGATTCATATTAAAGGAATAGGTATACTAAATGTATTATAGATTGGTATGTACAATTTTATTTCTGTATAATCATTTAACACTCTCGTACTGGTAACACCCGTGTATTTTACAATATTTCTAAATACACAGAGTACTTTTGAGATCCAAATCAAAGTACTTCTCACTAAAAACAACAATTCGTACCTTCCAGTATTTAAGAACTTCATATTGTTAAATGATAAGTTATACATATATATTTTAATTACGTTGCATTATGGTCTTAACTTTTACATAATATTCATGTAGTCAGTATCCAATGATTATCATAGCATAAATATATATTTTTAAAAAGTATGAAACGTCAACTTCACTCCAAGAATCTATCAAAGAATGACATTTATTTTCATTCATTGACAATTTTGATTTTATTACTCAAAAGGATAACCGTGAAAAGTTGGCCGAAATTCTTTTTATAATTATTAAATATATTTTAAAATGCTTTTTTGCTTTGAAATATTTATCTAAGAGATTTAAAATATCAGCAAAAAAATTAAATTCAGATCAATCGACCGTGAATGCGGTTGTAATAGTATGCCAAAAGCAAATAGCTTAGGTTAGATGCCCTCTACGGTTTTGCTGTGAAAAGTAAGTGTCTCATCATCCATGTTTTAATATTTTGGTGCAGTTAAAAGAATGGTAAATTTGCACGGATATATGATCATTTCAATTAGTATCGTATTCTAACAGTTTCTAAAAAAATACCGGCTCTGGTTTGGGTATACGTAACGAGGCGTCGTCGGAAGCTATCACGGCTGTTAATGTTGTTGAATTCCGAACAGGGTAGGTCACGGTATCGTCTATTTTCGCAGACTGTCTTGTCAAGTTGTTTACATTACGTTTGATCGTATATTATTTGGTATGTGCACGTATGTTGCGTTGGCATTGTATCCTATGCATATGTTGTATTTATATGCCCTTTGTGTAGTTTATGCAGCTTTTATTTAGCAGTCACGTTTAAAATGACTATCGTTAAATCGTTTTAGGGAATAATCTTCAAAATAATAAGTATAATGACTGTGTATATAGACATCAGATGGAAATGTAATGTGTGCAAGTATCATGTTTTAGTTGTTCAATGTGTTATTTGTGAATTTTAGTGTACTTCATTTAACTGTACAGAGTATAACTCGTGTTAAGTTTTTGTCTATACATTTTACTTTTATTTTTTAAGGTATAAAAAGGTGAAAACATTAAAATTGGTTGTGCTTCAGGGTTGTCTTTGGATTACGTTTGATGTGTTACTCTGCCTCCTACCATAAAAACAGACTCAGTTTAACCAGTATTTTGATTTTACTTAAAATGATTTGGTAATAAATAAATATAAAGAATAGTTTTAAACATGTCATACAATATAAAATTTTTGTTTAAGAAGTCAAATATTTGTAATAGATCCACTTTTAGTATACCGGTTGTTTGTCAGCATAGTTGTTGGCTGATTGCAGCTTTTGGAGTAGAGTAGACCATAAAAAAACATCTATTATGAAAGTTAAATGTATTATATATTAATTCAGTGTGGTAACATACAAACAAGTTTAAACCTTAAAGAAATGTGGTAATATGGAAATAAATTCTGTTCTGTTCAAATATTACAATGTTTGTATTATAGCATACTTTGATGTATACAATTATTGAGTCGCATATAAATACCTTTGAGCCCAAATTAAAGCCTTATTTCTTGCACAGATAAACCATGGATCCTAACATCTATGCATTGGTTTTGGACACACTCAACCGGGCGACCAGCCAGGACACAGATATCCTAAAGCCGGCTGAGAAGAAGCTACAGGAATGGGAAATAGAGCCTGGTTTCTACTCAGTTCTCCTGGTAAGCGTCCTGGTTATCTACATAATTGTATATTGTTTAAATTAGCGTAAGCTTTTTAAAAGTTAATGAAAGTTATAAAATTCATGTAATATTGGAGAGCGAAGGGCTCCACTCAACTTTAAATTTTTAAATGGTTTATTGTACTGGATGATGAACTAATGCCATGTTTTTGGTGATGTCCAGTTTGGCTGTCAGTGTTGGTAATGTCTTTGTCAACATGGGTGTTAGCAAAGGGCAGTGATTTCTGATCCTTAGTTTTTCTGCATTTTGCTTTTGGATTGGTGAGTGTGTTACAGACAATTATGCTGTTTATGTCTCAGAAAAAGGAGTGCAGGTTGACCTGCAACCAGATGGACTGACAATCTGAAGAAGACAGTGGGTATTCTCTGGATTCAGAAGGCTTAGGACCAGTCTGAGTGGCGCAAATTAGGGGAGACCTATGTACAGCAGTGGACCTTTAATGGCTGATAGATAGATAGATGTTTAGTGGTTTTAGTTTTTTGTTCAGAGCCTGACTTCAAATACTACACACTCTTTAAAACTAAGAAAATTATTTGTTATGGATTATTTATTTAGAGTTACTCCTTATTGTGATGCTACATGTGTTAAAACTAAGATTATTTTCCAGAATGTTCTGTCGAATCATTCGATCGACGTGAACGTAAGGTGGCTAGCGGTGATGTGCTTCAAGAACGGCGTGGATCGCTATTGGCGTCGGAATGCTCCTCACGCTATCACAGACGAGGAGAAACATAAGCTCCGACAGGGTCTGCTCACCACTACAGTGTTGAGTGAACCGGTCGCACAGATAGCCACACAGCAAGCTGTACTCATTTCCAAGATAGCGAGGTATGTTGAGAGAAATAATAATAATGTCGGAATGTTGTTATTTTAGTCTCTAAGTATTGTATGCTGATAGTCATACCCAACCTTCCTTGGTATTAACAAATAGTTGATTAGAGCACTTAGTTCATATCAGTTCAGTTGAGCAGTTGAGCTCACTTCTCTGAACTAATGTAGCCTGTATGTAGCCAATTTTTAAAAGTGTAGTATACAGCAGTATGATTCGCGCAGCGCGCAGCTTTATCTTTTTTTCTTACAAATGCAATATGCGAATGTAGTGTATACACTTAACTATTTGACGATTTGTGAATGTATCACTAGTAATGCAGAAAAAATAGGTTGTTTTGAATCTCCCAACAAGTTAGTGTTTTTAATTAAATATAAATAATTCTGAAATGTGTAAATAAGACCATGTATTCAAAATACGTAGTAAAGTTTCAAAAATATTTTAATGTTATTTTTAATGTTGTTTAAGAAAATGTTTCATACTTATGATAGACTATATAGTTTTTTAAGGTATTAATTATATATTATAGTTTTATACATTCCTTTATGCCTACTTTTATAGACACTATTAAAACAACCATTTATATATTATACTACTTAATAATATTAATACCTAGGGATTTATATTTTAGTTTATTGGTACTGAATTCAGCGGGCAAAATAAGGGTTTTGATAGGTGACACTCTGAATATGGGAGTGAGCATTCTATTTCCATGATGATTTATCATCTATATACTATAAAGTAGATGACATTGTAAACATGAAAGAAAAATAAAATTACTCATACATAGAAAATTTTGATATTGGATATTATTATAATGTAAGAAATATACAATAATTATATAATGTTTATATTATAATCATTCTTCTATATTATTTATGGTTATTTTCAGATGTGACTGTCCTGCACATTGGCCAAACCTAGTTCCAGATCTTATGAGTGCCTTGAAAGCGCCGCAGCCCCTGGTACAGCACAGGTCATTGCTGATATTCCACCATGTTGTTAAAGCTCTGGCTTCTAAAAGACTCATTGGAGATAGAAGGACATTTCAAGTAAGTGATACACCTGAATCATAAATTAACTGTAGAAATTATCATATAAAGGAAGAAAAATTTTATAAATATACTTTTAACATTATTGCACAACAATTTGAAAACATTATGAACTGTGTAGTATTTTATAGTACACACAAAAATAAACTTTATTTTTTGTATTCATAAGAAAATAGCAAATTTTTATTATTAAAAAAGATGTTTGTAATAAATGTCAAATGTTAAAATGATCATTAATGTTAAAATAAACTATTTTCTCTATCTAATGAAGTTGAATTACATCCAAAGTGGCTTAACAATTTCTATTTAATGAAAGTGTCTTCGAAATATCTGTTGAATTTCATAAAAAATTATGAAATAAATGCTTACACCATTACATAAATAAATAAAAAATAAAATGTGGAGGATACAAGGTATTACAAACAATCAAGTGACATTGATTTATTTTTTACATATCAACATACCTAGGGGGTACATGTACATCATAACTGTTTGGATTGTGTCATTGTGAGTGGGTCATGAATCGTAAAATGGATTGGTTTTAAATTATTATCCTACACAGATGCCAAGTTGAAGTGGTCTGTATAGCCATTTGTAACTGACATGTTCCAAAGGAGTAACAATTGTTTTTATTCTTAAGAGAGTAGTAATGTATATCACAAATGTAGGTCGGAAGAGATACTAAATTCTAATTGTTTACTAAAGTTAAACACTTTCAAACATCGGTATGAAATGTATTGATATTATGAGCACTGTGTTCATTGTTTAGCATAATTTGCACTGCAGTATGAGGGACGTATGTTTGCTTGAGGCTAATCTAAAATTAGATTGAGTCTCACGTGTATTGAAGAAAGTTTTCAAACATTTAGTTGATAATATCCTCTATAGGGACAAGTTACAATTTAAGCCATTTTGTTTATAATTCTTTAAGTCACTGTATTTTGTTTTGATGATACATGATTATCATGTACGTTATGTAAATAGTCTACGAACTAGTAGAAGGATCTCCTGATGGAAAGGAGGAATGGATCATTGCTGATAAAGAAAGAGAAAAGTACTCATATATATGTTAGATACAGCAAGGGTTTCAAATAAATACATATTTTTATTGCATAAGTGTTGCACCTCCTCAATTTTGTAATTACGAATAAACTGTTCCACTCCTTCACAGGGATTTTATACAAAAAATTTGCCAAGTTCATTAAAAAATACAAATTCTATTTTATTAATTATTTTTTATTTTAATGAGTGTTTAGAGACTTAAA
>DWPA01006823.1:0-10735 GCA_018251375.1 Calpodes ethlius
CGGAAATTGTGTCAAGAATACTATAGCTACTTGAAGAACTAGACGAAATGGAACGACAAAGTCCTTAAAGTCTTCAAACACTAGATACGAAATAAGTGTCCCGCAAACGAGTAGGTACTTGACCTCTGGAACCTAACTAGCTTATTTTTCCTAACATATTTGTTATCAATCAAATACATACTTTAATTCATTTAGGCGTTATAAGTTTAATAGTGATTTGTAAGAATAAAGTGCTCAGAGATTAATAATGGAGTTGTTAAGAGTAGTTAAAATTATCGCGTAGTCAGTTTTAGCTAATAATCAACCCTTGTCAAAGATCTTGAAAGCGCTCTAAATCCATCTAATAGGTAAGGGATCACAACCATAATGCGCTAAAGGGTGAACGATATAATTGTATTATGTAAAAGTTAACTTGTTTCCTATTTAGCGTATTGGTGACACTCGTTTTGATATTGTTTATAATGCCCAGGCCAGTCTATACGAGGCAAACGTTTTTGTTTTAGATTTTTTATTTGCTTATTGTTCAAAAATATTGTATATCTTGTACCTTAAACAGCTTCTAGCTGAATTTGATCTGATCATAAACATAAAAATGTTATGATATGATATGATATGATATCATAAGAATAATATGATAACATCTCTGCATAATTCTAAGGCTCTGCCATCGCACCGTAAGCGACGTAAGGATTTTTGTTTTTATATTGATTTCTATGGAACTGAGTGCTATACATCGGTAAATCCTCTACGGATACCGGTATTTTTGACGTCCTCCGCTGACGCCCATTCGGATCCCAATCGCGGCGAACCCACAGTGTTACACTGCTAAAAAAATTATAGAAAAGCTGAAGCAAAATCCGGTTGCAGTGGACCCAAACTATAAGGATTTTGTAAATGCTGACGTTTCGTATAGTGATACAGTGAACGCGTAATATATTCAAGGTAATAACAAATTATTACTAAGCTTAACAAGTAATAGGTAGAACAATAAAATTAGAAGTCATCGTAAGTCACCGATTATTTATTTTGACTGAATCGGTCGATGGCAATCACTCCGAAGACTATTTTTATGGCCTGTACCGGATGCGCCATAAAGCGTGGCATAAAATCAGTAAGCCTCCCGAGAACAAATATAAAAGTAAATAACACTTAGATTGGAGATTTGGGCGCCGGTTATGCCTTGTTTTCCCGCGAATATATGTATATGATTGAATCGGCAGGCATTTTTTATTTTTCCACGACATTAAAAAGTAATTTCGTTATGTATTTTTATGCAGCTTACGTGTTTTAAAATTTCTAAAACATACTTTATTGATTTTCTACTAAAAGTTCACTGAATATAGATGATTCCGAGAACCACATCGGTATTTTGGAAATATTATCCAAACGATAATGTACCACTATAGTTTTTAAAGCTTGGGTTTTTTATTATTTTTTTAAACTTATTGTATATTACGACTAACATAAATTGAGTGTCATTTGTAAATATAGTGTTATATAAAAAAGAATAAGGAATATATCAATCCACTTTAGAACCGTAGCAGAAGAGGCAATAGCACTAGATCTCTTTTGACTAAAGTTGCTTGGGTCCGTATCACTCAGTTTACTGTCGACGATGCACATACCTAAAACTGGCTGGCACCACCGTAATGTGAAATAAGGTTAAAAAGTTTGCAATTTTATAGAGCGGGTGAAATAATGTGGTCTCCCGTTTCTTATTTGCGTATCTGTGGTGACGTTGTCCATACCACGTGAAGCTTGGCAGGGTAACTAGTTATAATATGTAGTTTGGGGGTAAATAATTTGAGAATGAAATATATATTCTCGTAACTGTCACATTTTAATAACTGAAGGATTATATTAGTATTTATGAGGAACAACTAATTTAGTTCGAAATGATGTTATTTGTGAGATCAAGATACATTTATATTATTTTTACAGCTTTATGTTTGCGATCGGCTGAAATTTAATAAAAATGATTAATGTTATTCAAATACTTTTGGAAGTGGATACAATATAATTTATTACTTGATGCCCAGAAGACGGCTCCATCAAGACATTTGTGAAATTTGTGATCTTATTTATCATAAGATTTGAAATTTCCAGCGAATATTAAATACTTCCTGTATTTGTGGTTTGCATCGGAGCGTAATATTTAGAAATACAAGCAATAAGCAGTAATGTGAGAAATGACTGTATATAGACAGGTATAGTAGGACAGTTGACAAAAATTTTTAGCGCACTTCTTTGATGGATATGCAAAGGCACTGCTACCGTTGGAAGCATTAATGCGTTGCAGCGAATCTTTTGTACCTATTGATATTTTCAAACAGTTTATCTGTTCTCATTCTTTTTTCCTACACGGCCTCTGACCCAATAGCCTGATTACTAAGCCGCTGATTTCTATCTGACAAGCCACTCTTTAGACTAACTGTAAACATAATATTTCAACTTATCAGTACCTACTATATGGTAAAGTACTGTAAAATAAATGTTCAAGTTTTGCCACAGGGCTAATAAAAAATATTTATACCGACACGCTACACTAAATTTTATCAGTGTAATTGGGGCTAAGAATGAAAAAAATCTTCAGTTTACCATGTAGATATTTAGTCTCGTAAGTTAAAAAGAAAATATTTTAGCAGTGAGGAAACGGAACTTATTTTACAAATAAATATTGCAGGTCTCTGCCACGCTATTTCTGTATGAATGACTAATCAGCTGTATACTGAATAATGATATTTACTTTAGTCACCAGCCTATTTTGTAGTATGAAGGGTTATATTATCTGTAATGCCAGGATACTTACCCTCTATTCTACGCCTTAGTGCTAAAAGTTTGAAATTAAGGCTCTTACTGGACTGGTGGGTGTACTATAAGTAATTTTGTTATTAAAATATCTGAAATGAATTATATCCGATAGTTTTCCTATAGCGTGTGCCGCTGTTGGACTACTGTTTAAGTAATCAAATAAATGGTAAATTTAGTTTGGTATCTACTGATAGTAATAATCTAATTAGTTGATAATATTCATGAGGTAATTTTAATGGTTCGGTAATTCAAAAGTCACGAAACATTCACATTAATGTTATACCCCTTTTATTTATCCATTAAACCGTTCCAACATAATGTCAGGGATCGGACGAGTGGCCTCGTTGGATCTCTTGTTACGGACATGTGATACGTGTCTTGTAGTCGGTAAACTATGGATATATTGTGAACACATTAACAGTTCAAGCGTTTTGGGAACGCGTCAGAGGCTTATCCGTATAAAGTCACCGCAACGTCTTGTTCCTACCTACATCAATCACGTTGACATGACTCCAGGTTGTTCGCCCAAATGGATTATAGAAAGTAGAAGCCACGCCCGAGGTGAGTCTCAGATTTGCGTCGCGTCACCTACGTGTATACCCCATTTGGGAAAGTGACACGACCAACTTTGTAAGAAAAATCTTTACCGATGTGTTTTTACACGCTTTAAGCTCGGATAAGGCAAGTAACGATGCTTGTGAAAGTAAGTTTGTGAGTCGTTTTTAAGCGGATTTAAAAAATATCCACCAAAACTTGGGAAGCGGAGATTGCTCCCAGATATCGTTGCAAAATACACCTATTACTTTTACTTTTAAATCGATATTTAGTAATGAAGATTGCGTTTATTAAAGTGCGTTTAGTAAAATCGTATTGGTAGGCAAGATATTGTTCCGAAACTGTTGAAATCTGAACATTTTTTATAAGATTAATCTGATATTCATTGTAGTTTATAATCAGGTATATGTATGTGTAAAACTAAATGTTGTTCCTATGTACATCTTATGCATTTTATAAAATCATGTATTTCTTTTATTACTATTTATTAAACTAATTAACCATCTCTCCCTAACAAAACTTGCTGGAAAAAGTTGTACAATTCAAAAATAAACGCTTGAACGATAAACGCTTGCACACTCATACTACTCATACTTAGAATTACCTGTAACATGAACATATGGAACTGTTGTACACATGGACAGATAGCAGATATAACACAAATTAAATATCACTGACATCTATGACTCGAGAACAAACATATTTACCTATCACATAACTGTTTGCTCCGGCCGGGAAACGAACCCGAGACTAGGCTATGAGGTCGTTAAACATCAATTGTTGTTATAGTCCCTAGTGTTGTGTTAAAATGCCCTTCAATGTATCCTATACATGTACATAACTGGTGATACGAAGTAAGCTGGTTGTTTGTTCCGTGTGAACTCGATCGAAGCTGCTGGCAATTGCAAGCTATGTATTAAGGGCGAGGTAAAATTGATACGTAGGCGTTGCTCGCGTAATTGGCACACTTGTCGTTGAGTATATATGTCGTGCAGTGTACCAACATCGTATATTGCTGCGTCATATTATACTGGAGAATTAACTAAGTTTACTGCAAGACTTTCTAACTTTGTCATGTTTAAGGTGTTTAGGTGAAGTATCTTTCGCTGGCAACAGAAATATGTTTATAATTATAGCCCTGCTATATATTTGGAACGAAGTTTCTTAACGTAGTTCGCGGTAAGCGGGAATGGGAGAAGTCTAGTGTCTTTACAATATCATAGATTATTGTTTTACAAGTTATTTAATATACTGGTTGCAGTGTAACATATAATGACCTTTCTTTTAATTGACTAAAATATACAAATATAAGGAATCTATTACTATCTATATCAAAATACATTGGGGTTAATGTATAAACATAAGAAACTTGGTTCCGTTCGTAGTGCCACGTTTATGATCGTCTTCTCAATCTATAACTCTGACATTGCTGAGCTTGGGTCTCCTTTCACAATGTGAGGGATAAAGGTCAGAGTTCACCTCGTTGACTGAATGTGGATTGGCAGACTTTACACACCTGAGATCATGAGTACATTATGAAGAACTCTCAGATGTGCAGTCTCAGATTAACTTATAATACGCACATAATTTGTTGTAAATTAAAAGTACGTAAGCATTTGCAGCAGATTTGTACTCGAATCCCCGTGTTTGGGAGACCAACGTTCTAACCGTTAGAAGATCACTGCGCCCTGATATTAATCCATAATTATGCATAATATGTTTCTCGAATTTCTAAAAACAAGTAAGTAGTTGATTCAATTGTTTAAAAATACTATTCAAAAGTTAACATTAACCATGCATACACGATAATACATCACAAAATAAGTGAGCATCTTTCTTCCGAGCACAATACTGACATCTCATTTTTCAATAACAGCTTTCGAAGAATACGTGAGCCTACAAAATATCCTGTCATTTATACGACACATGTGAATATGAAAAGAATTCGTCAAACACGTACGACTTTACGACTTTCATAAAGAGCACTGCCATCAAATTTCATGTTCAAAGTTAGGCGATTACAGCTTGTTTATAATCCCTTGCTTTTCACGCTATACATTTATATTCCGTAATATCTATACCTACGACTGTACTTATTCCATGTTGCAAATGTAAACTCAACTACACGAATCTATAATAATGTTACTTTGTTGCGGTTTAAATCCCCCGACCTCCGTTCGTATAACATACATATTCATCGCAATAATTATATCTTCATGATATAAATACTTAATATTGCTCTGATTATCTTAACTTGGCTGACAACTCATGATCATATCAAGTCGTCGGTCGGTTTATTAGAACTATGATGTTTTTTAACGTGCAATGATTGTGGGTTGGTTCAGTATGTTTGTTGGGTTAAATGTTGCAAGCTGAATTAGTACTATACTTTTATCCTATGAAATTTGGCACATTGCGATAGTTCCGATGACAATGTACCTATATTAATAATAAGTATTTCCTGATAGGAACTTTACCATTTAGGAATAGCTTTAACTGAGAGAACTCCTTAATACGACAGTACGGTAACGAAGTAGTTACAGTATATTTATTTCAACAATTTCTTTTTCATATTACAAATTTATTCATAATGAGAATGTCAAAGTCGCCTTTATAACACCTCACCACAGACTTATGCTTTTGTTAGTATATCATATGTCCCTAAAACGAATATTATATTGGTTTAATCTCATACGATTGAAGGTATATAAGTCTTTTATATAAGTGAGCAGAAACCAAATTAAACCCAGAATCTTCGCAGAAATTATTTTTTAAATGGGTTATCTCTTTGTTGTCAAATATCTCTAAATATCGTATAAACTTCGAATTGAATCCTGAAAATATGTTTAAGTTGAAGTGCCGGAGTAGTGCTCTTTAGCGTTCGGAATTTCTACATCAAAGGCATGTTTTTGCTGTAAATAAGCGCAAATTACACGCAAAGTGATAGATGAAAAATTATTCCGACAGGAATTTTTCAAAAGATCCAATTAACTCTAGCTTCTCGGAAGGGTTCGTGAAGAAAGAATGACTAACGATTTTTTGTTGATGCTAAAAAGGAACGATTTTTCTGCCGAAGTTATAGCCGATGGAGTAAATTATGGTGACCTCTGATGGAGAAAAGTGATTATTTTTAAGATAAAAGTTTCACGATGCAACAAAACAGGCAAAAGTATATTTTGTTATTTTGAATTTAAAATATCTTTTAACATAAGGCAGCATAACATGCAGGTTTTCAGTTGCTCGATAACTCGTTAATTTAAGAACTTTACAATTTAAATAGAGGATTTCTAATTAACTAATACAGAATAGTAGATTGTTCACTAAGGGAACAAAACACTATTTTTCAGACAAATGGTAGAAGGATGGATTCTAAAATAGAATCGTGACTATAACGTGGGTCTATTTTACTTAGTATTATAAAAAAATGATGTGTCTTTTTATACTATACTACTTTTAATCGTAAATTCAACATAGGCACTTATAATATCAAAAAGGGTGATTAAAATTAAAGGGTCCACCTCGCGAGCATTTTGAGATCGAGTGAAGTAGTTTGAATCCTTTTTTCAGTTTTAAATTTAGAAAACTCACTCTTTAAAAGCTGTTATTCGCTTTCTTTATAAATCATCTACTATTTTAGTAATGTATTGAAAAGCAAACATGCAACAAGTTAACATGAAAGATGAGATACAGAAGTTTCAAAACAGATATTGACATTACAAAATCAAGTTTACTTGGACATGCCTCTCAAAATGAAAGCATTATACAAAACACGTGTACAATCTTCGCAATAGAAGTACATCTCTCTAGAGAAGAAAAGCGTTCACAAATTGTCTCTATATTTGTAAAAGCACCTCGCAAATAAGACAGAACATTCTTTAGATATTTATCAAATCGCCCTCTCTATTTCGCTCACAGCTCCGTAAAATAAGAATACATCTGATTTTCAAATACTTTCGGTTTTAACTATTTGCTTCTAGTCTTGAATATAATAGATTCATTTTAAATCCTTTAAATAAAATTACCCTACTTGGGTAATATTTCTAAAAATAAATATTTCTAAAAAATTAAAATATTTCAAAAACAGTTATTGAAATAGATCCTTGAGTTTCATTAGTAAGTCTTAAGTGGTATATAAAAGTACATGTTAAGATTGTTCAATGGTCCAAATGAACCACAAAAATATATACTTCATATTAATTTGTATTATATTAGTAAATATGATATGATAAATGATACATATGACTATTTTTTATGTTCCGTTTCTTAGGTTTATTCTAAATCTTCTTTTAAAATTTGTACAAATTGTGTTTCTATATCTGAAAGCTTACTCGAAAATTCGACGTAGCAAAGTTTCTAGATATTTTATCAAATCGTCCTTTCTGTTTTGGCCTCAGGGCCTAACTTAAGGCAATATTTCAGTATGCATATATTTCAATATGCATTGTGTCCCAGGTGAATAACGATTCGATAATATGCCATAACACTTATAGATATGCTGATTTGTCCTTTGCGCCCAGCAAAGGCTTTTGGCTTTTGCTAAGCAGCATATTTCAACAGGCTGATTCAAAATCGGTCATTGGACAAGTTATAGATTCACCCAGAGCCGGACGTAAAGTTGTTAAAGTTTAACGTGCCTTCCGAAGCATGAAAGCACTTACGAAATTTGACTTTAGCAGTCACCAACAAATATGTCTACAAGGATAAAAGTTGTTCACATTATGACTGACTTAATTCAATGTACTGTATTATATAAAATAATACTGTATAATATAAATTTATTAGATGTTATTTATTAGTTCTTTGTTAACAATTATCTCGTTAAAATATGATAATTCACGAAAGCCTTTCAATATAACTTTGTTTCAAATTAATGTATTCCAAATTATACGAAATTTTAAATAAAGACTGGTTATTGTATTGATTTTATTGTCCTATAATGTAAAGAAATAATGAAATTTGTCAATAATTTAATTTTGTTCCTAAATTTATTCCTAGTGATAATGTTTTAAAGTAAACATATTTAAGTATTATTATAAATTAAATTAGATTAAAATGTCTTTACAAGATCTCATGTTATACCAACCTTAGTCAACATCTTAGATAATATTATGGATGATGTTATAGAGATATTGTTTATGATTAATTTAAAAGTTTGAGTTGAATTCCGACTTACTTGACAACAAAACGTTCGAAAGTATTTGAAGAAAAAAAAAAGAAAAGCATGAAACATAAATATACAATTAATAGGTCCGTCTAAGAAATGAACTCGAATCCTAAACGGATTATGTTTGTCTATGAACTTGCTACAAGGAGATATCTTCGAGACTATGGAACGAAAAACTTAATATAGTAAATACACTTAATTTAAAGCTAGAACGTTCATAAACTTAGCACGGTACGGTAGCAATTATGTGAATTATAACATAAATAAAATAAAGTTTTTATCAACCAGTCGACATAATCTTTGGACGGAAATAACAAACATGGTACGTTAGTTTGATTCCACTAAATTAAATGTAAACAGCTCATACACGTACATAAACGATATCTGACAAGACGTGCTTTATTATTAGTACATTTTTTTTTATTACAAAGAACAATCAATTTATTATAATTTAAAAACATTTATACTTACAAATATATGCGATTAAAGCATTATAAAAGTTACATTAGGATTAAAGAATGAAACAAAATGTATTATGATAATGCTCTAATGTTACGTCACTATACATTTCTTTCTAAAAATGGTTTCAGAGGAGCGCTCATATTTTTTCAGCGTGCATAACTACCTTTTATTACAAATTACTTTTATATATTATACGAATCATGTTGTTTCGTGTTTTAAAAGCATTTCATTGTTCGAAACGTGCAACGTAGTTACGTTGAGAAAATGGAATGGTGCATTTCGCTTCCTGTGCCTTGGGCTGCAAAATGAAATGGTTACGGAAGGCTTTTCATTTTCACATTGTTTTTGGGTGCTAGTACATGTTATTAAATCTGAAATTAAGCCGCGGAACATAATCACATCCAATATGAAATGAGAACGAATTTCTGCTTATGCTTTTAATTTTAAGTCAGTTCATGTTATCCCTCCAGGATTTGTTGCTCTGCAGAATTTATTTGGTTTTAATTTTGTTACCTCAGTATTTCATTGTTGCCATTCGTTGTAAATTAGCCGTAATATTTGAAACATGTTTTAACATGCTACTTAACTTAAAATTATTTATGAGTAAATTACCTGACCTAAGTGGCTTCATTTGTAAATGACAATGTATTTTGTGTATAATATTTTTTTTATATATTCTGTTTTGTGTCGTTGATAATTAATAAAAAATATTAGTTTTAAATAAGAAGGTATAAACTTTATTTATTATTTTCCATTAATATAACTATTTTATTATTTTTGTAAAGCCGATAAATCTAAAAATATTGAATAATATAACATAGGATCCTATTAAAATAATTGCAGTATGCCTTTAACACAATCAATGCAATATTGCCTCTGATATTGCGTAATGGATTGCAAAAAAATAGCTTTTCCTAAATAAAATGCCATCCCCAATAGTTACGCACTTCGCCACGAGTAGCAATGACGCCGTACGGCCGTAGTTATTCATAACATCAATCACATGGCACACTGTCACCACTTGAGGGATATAAAAACCCCATTGAAGGTTTTCGACGTCGCTTGTCATATTGATGTATTCATAGCAACAAAAAAACTTATAGTTAGCTTTACGTTGAAATAGGGAGAAAAATATTAATAACTGTGAAGATAGCTGAATTGTGTTTTAAAACACTTTTATTTAATTTACAATGTTTGTTAGTTTGTTAGCATGTTTGTTTGGATCAAAACTTGAAATCTGAATTAGAATTATTTAGTCTAATCCTACGAAGTTTGAAATTTTACATATTTTTTTGTCTTGAGGACAATGTATTTTTATGATAAGTTAGACTTGATACTACACTCAGGATTGACTCCAGTCAAGGTAACTGCTCAGTGGCGAACAGTACAGATACTAAATATTTAGCACTTTATCAACACAGCTTTAGGTTTTTAATTATAAATTAATTTATTTACAAAACATGAATTAATAAATCTTCATGACAGTCGGATTCAATACCGTCATGATGATTTGGAATCAGTATTCGTAAATTATGTTACGATTTAATACATTTCCTTACATTTAATTAGTATAACCATTTCACCCTTACTTATTGTAGAGGATACGATATAGTGATGAGTCAAACAAAATATGACGTATAAGTTTTAAAAAAATAAGGTACTCAGTAACAAAAAGCTACTTGATAAAAGCGTTTAAATGTACACATGTATGAGTTACTATTTCAGTCAATACCAACATGTTAT
>DWPA01006824.1:0-10734 GCA_018251375.1 Calpodes ethlius
GTCAATATTATATTTTAAAGTAAAAAATACTTTGTTTCTAGTACCACCCAGTCGACCGACGATATACGATGCAAAAAGACGAGACCGAACGAAGCTGGTCGAGCCTTACAACGAAGGCTCCAACGTGCTTCTCATCTGCGAAGTTGAAGGAGGTGTGTAAGCTGCTTAATAGTTATTATTATAAACGTTCCCCGACAGATTAGTGTTTGCCGTTCGTGCGCAGGGTTTTAAACTTCAAGCTTGCGAGCGAGGTAAAGAACATGGACGCTCGACAGTAAATATTTCATCCATGATTTCACTAACCATCTGTTGAAGGTTAACTGTTGCATTAAATCAATATGTTATTTGATTTGATTATTATTTATCTATTGAATTGCCATCTTAAGTATAGTACTGCAACCTTAAAGTCTACGTGAATTATAGAATTATCTAACTGCTTCTACAATTAAAGACAATCACATAATGCTTTTTTACACGATTGGTAACAATTATGAATTTTATTAACTTAGTACTTCAAGGTTTTTATTATTGAGTCGTCGGAAAGTTTCTTAACGATATTTTAGGACAATGAAAACGCAGCTCGTTCATTTTTCTAAATATGGCTTAAGCTATCTTTTAGGATATGTACAGTGTACACATTATTTCTTTTCAGTAATTGACCATTGAAATTCAACCTAATATAACATACTAGCAATGTAAATAATTTCTACAAATCATTTGTAAAATGTGCTTTTTGTTTTTGTTATTGATAAAGCTATCAAAATTTCTGGCTTTTTCTATACATAATTGTCATAAAGACGGGAAGGGAGTATCGCCGCTGTTTTTCTTGAAGAGTTTGGATATATTAAATAACATAGATATTAATATTATAAATAATCAATTTCATCATTTAAAATTATGTGGAGGAAATGTATATCGGAGTGAAAGTACTCAACTTCATCGATATAAGAGTTCACAGTTTTTGAAATGTTAAAGAACCACGTTATAATATGAATGAACGTCTTTTAGCCTTATAAATAAAATCTATGTATTAATACGTGAAGCAAATCTTTGGACCCTTTTTACGAAAATTGCTCGGACGGAGGAGTATGAAATTTAGCACACTTATACGAGTAGGTTATATTTAGGAGAAATACAGAACGCCAATATTCAATAATAATGCTTGTAAACTACATCAAATCAATAAAAAAAAATACACACACTACCACGCATTTGACACACACACACATACACTCTTTTGTTAATGGTAAAAGTCAATCAGAAAAGAGTTTAAAAGATGAAATACTGTCAACTAATCTTTAGTCACTATTAATTACGATAGAATTTCGAGCGCAGAACGGGTCTCTAATATATCCAAAAAAATTTACCAAAACATTTAACTATTGAATCTCAAATGAAAGTGATAGTGAGGAAGGCAAATAATAGTCGTAAAGAAACTTCAAAAGATCTGGTTTCCTTCAGGAACTGCTAAAACTTTCAACGTGTCCCAAATCTCTTAGTTTTCAGTTTATTTATAAATATTTAAAGATGAAGATGTGTTTTTATAATTACACCTAATTATTAAAGATTTAACTAAATAATAAAAATGCAACCCGTATAATATCTTCGTGTCTGTTTGTGTATATTTTATACCTTACAATCACAAGCATAGTATTTGTAAAGAAACATATTGTGGTAACAGTTCATATCCTTTAATACAAACTGAATTATCACTGACAAGATCCCCTGAACATGTTTGAAATAGAAGCATGATTCTGAAAAAAAGCACTTACCATCAAATGTTCTAAAGGTATGTTAAACAAATTTTGTTTTAAAACAAAATATATCAAAATTGTTTATTACCTACTAGTAAATCAAAGGTCCTACCAGCTAATATTGTTATCCTAATTTAGTTTGCAATTAGAACGCTATGTTTAATAGGCCGCTTTCGTGGTAACTTTCTCCAGTCGACTGTTGATACGAAACAAGTGAACCCGACTGAAGTTTTGATTGGAGTTTCAAATTTGTCGCTCGCGCGGTGCGTGTTGCGTGAAACAAATGACTGTCGCACAACAAGTTCTAAGTTTAAAAGTTTAGGAAATTTTATAATTACTGAAGTGACAATTAATTTACCTGTTACGTGTAAATGCGTGTATTAAAACGTGAAGGGAAAACTTTGTACTCCTTTCGAAGAAAATATTCCACGCATAAAGAAGTTTCCCTACACGGAGAATAGTTGAGTTAAACGAGTTTGATGTGTTATATATTCATTAAAAAAATTAACACTTTTATTAGTGTCATTACAAAGTAATCCTTTCACAAAAGAATTATAAATTAGATCGTTTAGCGGGACTACTTAATGGTTATATTTTGCCACACTTTTTCTATTTTAAGTATAGTATCATAGTTGTGGGTGTAATTCTAAGTTGTCTTAGCTGGCTGTTTACATCTATAACACTCATAAGTTCATCAAAGACAAGGTGAGGAACTTAACTAATTCTCCAACATTGTAATCAAACCATTCAAAAAGGCCCGAACTTAACAGGTTTTACTCTCAGATTACAATATTAAAGCAATGCATGCAAAACGTTATTGCTAAACGATTTTAATACTAAGAATCGACGGATTACGGTAAGGACTACATATAAAGTCAATGCAACACTCGAAACAGTAACGTTGAGATGCGGGTGCGCAGATGGATGCCATAAAAGCAGTATAGGTTGAAGTCGAACATCACTTAGACCGACAACCTTGAATTCACGTCAATGTCGATCGGCTTGCGGGAAAAGAAACGGCGAAGAGGATAAAATAAACTATTGGACGTATGCCCTTTGAATTTAGTGGCATAACTGACGTAAAAATAATAAGAGTATATGACATTGTGCAAATTTCCATATCTTTGCGGTATTAACTTGAACCCAGCCCGGCTCATTTAACTAGACAGTATCAGGGCTACAGACAGTCATAGTCTCAAATTTGTGGCCAAAGGAAAATATTCAGCAGAAACCAACAATAGGAAACCATCTCATTATATTTTTCCCAACCAAATTTCCTTTTGAGGCTTTGTATACATCCGGATAACAAAAATACTCGGCTATTAGACCGCTACGGTTTCCTGTGTTACATGAAAAATCGCCAGGAAAATGTATTGTTGTGTAACACTGTAATTTTGAATTTGGGAAATTGAATGGAAAAAAAAAATTAAAGCATCTCAATTTTTTGATTTTAAAACGGGAAGAAAAATATTGCTATATTTTAATAATGTTATTCGTCTTAAATAACGTTAGATTGGAAGCTGAAAGTTTGTAAATAAGATAAAAAGATACTATAATTAGTTATCAAACGCTAATAGCCCAGTAGCTTGTGTGAATTTTCTGCGATTGACCGATAAGCTACTACGAGTGATTTAGCTCATACAAGGTAGAGGGATAGGTTGCCGCAAGCCTTAGATGTTTTTGTCTTTCGGATCACATTTATAGTTGTCATAATAAGATAGCAGTCGTAAATCCATGCCGGAGGCTTTCGATCGACGTTAAAAAATGTCTGACACTCAGGTTACACACTGTCACCAGCAATAATCCGCACTAGAAATGCGTGTCGCAGTACACTCCTTAGGGGGCTAGTAGTATTATATTATTTATACCTGTATTTTTAGAAGGTAAGTAATCGTATTCACTTGTATGCTGTTTTAGCACTTGCCAGATTTTTCCACATCGACCCAGAGTGAGTGGACAATGCCATTAGGCTTCAAGTTTGGCCTTTGTCTATATTTTCCTTCTAATAGGTGACATAAACATAAATAAAAATTAAATTAATCAATGACGTAAGGCTAATGGTTGAATGACTATCATAAATGATCACGCCTCTCAATAATGGTGATAATAGCACAATAGTTACCAAACGCTATTCCCTAATAATGATGACACAAGCCTTAGTTCGTGGGTAAATACCTGTGGAAATCCACAGGCTCGTTTTTAACTCTGCAAAATTCTTTACCGTCCCACACTTGTTATGATCTACCTTAGTGATTTATCTGTTGTTAGTTATGTTCATAAATGTAGACAATTTCATTCGAGGTAGCTTTTCTGTATTTTTGTCAGGCATAGGACTAAAATGATCTCCAAGAAGACACTCTTGCCAGAATATCTTCTGGCACATAATAGTGGCATTGGCATCTCCATGAATATACTCAGCTGCTGCAATTATTTTAAATAAAATTGCTACCAATTCTTTCTACAGGTATGCCCAGACCACGGGTCACATGGTATCTGGAGAATGTTGTGATTGATGACTCCTTCGAGCAGCGAGTCGACGGAGTCACGGTAAACACCCTGACGTTCCCGAGCGTCGGTCGACAGCATCTCAATGCGAGGCTGGTCTGCCAGGCTTCGAATACCAACCTCGCGCCACCGGAAACCAAAGTTCTCATCTTAGATATCAATTGTAAGTAACCACTGTGACTAAAATTTAGTTTTGTATGATTATGAATGTTATTAGAATTTTAATGCTACAAAACTCATGTATGGTTTAGTTTTTAAATACAAAATTCTACTCCCTTCGAATGAATCTCTGACGACATCTGAAATCCTTGAAAATTCTTTGTGGACTTTCTTTACCGAATATTTTCTTTGTAAAGAATTAAATTAACCGATGAAAACATACAAAATTTGATGTATTGGAATTATATCAACCTTGTTCTTTTTTCTTTACTTTAAATAAAGCTTTAAATGAAATAGATATAATTCCAGTATACATTTATCTTAATAGGTCTTATTGTATTAAATATGAAGTAGTTACTGCAATAATTAGATTGTTGCCGAGATCCGTTGATTTCGTAAATATAAATTATTTGATTAGCTAAGGAGCTCGCTAAGTTGTTGACGACTTTCTCAAAGGCGCTTCGAAATTCAGTAAACAAAAATCAAATTTCATTAAATAAAGCCTGGATTAAAGTCGACCTACTTGAGCACTTCGTCTAATTTATCTAGAAACTAATTATGTAGACAATCCTCTGAAAGTCTAGTTGAAATACAGAAGGAAAAAATCTCTTGCTTTCATTTTATATTTTAGCTTTAACATTGTTATTTGTTTTTTTTTATTATCCGCGTGTATTATTTACTTGAATAAACAATCAATTCGAGTTAATTAATCCTATAACCCAATTGTCAGCTTGATGCCTAACGAGATCCCAACATCTCCATATCTTGTTTGAGATGTCATAATAGTATACAAATACGTTCTGCAATCTCGGAGTTAAAATACGCCTCATTAGGAGCTATAATAAATGAGTATATCAAAATTGATTATATGAAGTTAGTTTTACTTTGCTTTGAAATAATTCTCGTCGTACAACATGCGTCTTGCCTAAACAAAGGAAATGATGGCGAAGTAGACAAAATTAACTTAATAAAAGTGGATTTCCGCCCTGTAGTTCATAAACGACATATTGAAATGGAAATAAAGACAAGATAAAATTAATCACAAGAAAATATTATTTCCGCAGTAAAGCCGATCACCGTAAACATATTGACTAAAGAGAAACAAGTATCAGCAGACAAGAGATACGAAGTGGAGTGTAAGACGACAGGATCGCGCCCCGAGGCTTCAGTCACTTGGTGGAAGAACAATAGGCAGCTGAAACGGATGGCTAAAAACGTGAGTCTTTTGTCCATCGAGATCCCATTGTACTTTAATTAATAGATTCCTTTCAGTTTTTTCGGTCTCTGTATAATAATGACTTGTGTCCCTCATTGTTTCCGCATGTTTTTTAGAGAAGTGGGTCATTACGGATGGAGGACTAGAAGGGCATCGTTAAGTTTTGCTTCTACTTTCATTATCGCTTTTTTTTCAGGTTTAGTATTTGTGTTTGTGATGTGATTTTTTTAAATTTCTCATGCTAATAATTAACTAGTGTAGTTACTTTTAAAGAAAATGCTTATAAATTAATTAAGCAAAATATTTCAATTTATTATTCTGTCTTCTAATTTCATTAGAACTAATGAAAAAGAAACATCGCGAAATAATCTTTATAGATATACAAGTTTGTCTATATAGTAATGCATCGAAATAGTTTGCGAACTTTAAACTTTATTACCTGTGTTTGAGTATGTTATTCCTTTTAGTATTACATGTGATAACAGTGACCATTTGTCTAATCATTTCTGATTATAGAAACGAACTTCATGCAATGAAATGTGTTTTCATGTATTCGCAACTATTACGTGTACATTTTTGTGTTTATCATTCTCCATACCTCCCAATGCCGCTTTATTCCACCCAGAAACAATAACAAAGACACTGACCATCAAAACCGTTTTCAGTTCTCTGAAAACAACGAAACTCTGAGCGTCCTCAGCTTAGTGCCGAGCGTGGAAGACGACGGTAAATATTTGACGTGCCGCGCCGAAAACAAGCACATACCCGACTCCGCCATTGAGGATAAGTGGCGCCTTAACGTTCACTGTGAGTAAGAGTTTTCCTTTACCATTTTATACTTTCAACAGAGGGAAAAGGAAGTATTTTAATGCATGTTATTTTTCCTTTTTAAAATATCCTGACGTGACGATAGAACTAATCTATGACTAAGTTTGTTTTAGTTACGCTTATAAAAGTCATCTGTTCTATTTGTATATTAACTTAATTATTGTTATTAGTATAGAACAAAAAACAAAGGACTAATGATATAATTTCATGAGGTCTGAATAGATTGAGGTTACGACTAAAATATACCACAAGAGCACAACGACCTAAAATCGCTGAGTTTTAGATTAATCATACTGCCTGAATACTGGGATGTTACTATCTTGTTTAAGTCATTTGATTGCTCTTTGATGCCTTTTTAATAACAATATGTCCTTCAAATTCCGCTAGATGAAAATAATATTTTATTCAATACTTCCTAGTAATCGACAGGTTATTTGAATATGTGTGTATGTGTATATGTGGTTACTGAGTGAGTCGTTTTAAATTGAATCAAATAAGATGTGTAGAATATTTTTGAAGTGAAACTTTCGAATAGAATTTGGAGATTATTGCGTTAAATGTTTAACACACTTAATACGTAGTTTTTTTTTAATCTGATCTTATGAAATTATTTCAATGTTTGTTTGTTGTCTCAGTGCTGTTTTGGTATCTTATTGTGTTTGTCAATTAGGAAGATAATATTTTTATTATTCTAATCCAGCCTAGATGACACGATTTAATGTTAAATCTTAAAGCCAAACAATATGATCGATATTATTCTGTTGATATCTCATAGATAATAAATAATTAATAACATTTCTCACCGCTAGATGTTACTAATAAACTAAAATTATATGCCTGAGCTATAATGTAATAAGGTATACTTTTCGTGCATAAAAAGTACTTCCTTCTTTACTATATCTAGTGTATTTATAAATGTATATGGTTTTATCAATATTTTTACATATTTCAAACTTAAGATGTACAATATTTTTTTTATTTCTTTTTCATATAAAAACAGTACAGCGCCTGCATTGGAAAGATTCATTTGTTTTACTGCAGATTCTTTGAAATGTGTAATGCTGTATATATATTTTTTTATTATATTAAATATATATTTGTAGTGTTTCTTAAAAAAGATAGTAAGTAAGTCAAGTAATTAATTGGAAAAAAAAGTTACATATACAGTGTTCCGGTAAAATAATCTATTAAAATGGCATTGCTTTTTAATTTCATAGTGTGAAGTTTCAATTCATCTGCGCGTCGGGACTCCACGCACCAGTTTTTTCATTAAAATGTCTCCAAAACTCCCTCGACCCGCGGGAAAATATTTAAATTCCTGAGAATGACAAGCATTAATGTCAAGGGAGCAAAGCTGTCGCAACCTGTTCAGCTAATCTCGAACTTGGAGAGTCGGTGCTTAAGTTAATTTTAATTAGATTCCGTTGGAATAATTTTGACTTCAACTTTCAATGTTGGTACATTTTTGATTAATTTGAAAAAGATTCGGACTTCGAATTCTGATGTTATACTATTGGTTATTACGACTCATCAGCACTTCGCAAAGCTAATCCCTTAAGCAAATCGTCTCATCGTTTTACATGTCTTCTTTTAAGTTTCTACTGCCGGCAGTAGACACCGGTATCTTGAGCACTGCACTAGAACCAAAAACCTTCTTATCAAGGAACAATGACGCCAGAACCAAA
Source organism: Calpodes ethlius (assembly GCA_018251375.1). Lineage (NCBI taxonomy): Eukaryota > Metazoa > Arthropoda > Insecta > Lepidoptera > Hesperiidae > Calpodes > Calpodes ethlius. Next base: position 8,148 of record DWPA01006824.1, read on the forward strand.
AACTTGTGTACAACAATTGCACCACATAATGGAGCACATTCTAACTCACCTAAGTCATGAAAGACAGCACGTCTTGCACAAGTGTCCTCTTCTTTGAGGTCTTTACGATGACTTAATTTCCACATGGAAATGTTAGGCAAAACAAACAAAAAAATTTGGCAAAACAAAGAAAATCATTTAAGGAATTGCAAATATTAGAACTGGAGTTCCTCAGGGATCTGTTCTCTCTCCATTCCTCTATACGTTATACACTAGCGACATGCTAACACATCGAATCTTCAAACTCATCCTAATCTCAAAAGATACTGCTTTGTGCACCATTCACTCTATCCTTGGACATATATCCTCTACATTCCAAGCCACGAGGACGACCACCTAGACGAATGATGTAGGAAGTAGAAAATACAGGTCAATCCAGAGAAAAGTTCAGCTGTTACTTTTACAGATGACCATGAGTTACCCTTGATTCATGCGCAACGTAGATAGAAATTTAGAGCTTTCCACCAAATCCGATTATATAAAAACCCCATTCACGCTGTTAAAACTAACCATTGAACAAATATCTAAAAAGTTAATTGAATCACCCATCAATATCCATAAACCTGAAATTAAAGTAGATACTACCTTTTTCACAATTTTTAAAAGACCTTCTATGGTACATTAGTTGAAATTAAGAAAAATATTTATATCACATTTGTATTACTAAATATGAATAAAATATTTAACTTATAGACTCTCTAAACTACTTACCTGCATTAATATTTTCTAATTACGAAACTTGGCTAGTCAATTTGACAGGTAATTATAATTTGATGAAATAAAAATACTTTTTAAGTTTAATAAACTGAGTAAAATTCGCAGTGAAGTAAATTTGCGAAGTTGTTGTAGGTGTCGTAACCAGATTAGCTAATTTTAAAACTTTCCATGAAATTTTCTTTCCACTTATAAAATAACTTGTTAGATCAAGATTTTATAAATGCAAATAGAATATATACATAGTATTGATACTTTCGGCTTTCCTAGTATATAAAGTAAAGAATAGAAAACATTGTTTCGAAGTTAAATAATTTTGACTTTGATTTTATTACTTTTTGAATTAAATAATAAAATGATTGCAATTTGCTAACAACGTTTTTATGAACAAAATTTTATTTTTCTATATTAATTTACTACAGAACAAGATTCGTTGCGTAAATTGGAGTATTTTATTGTTTTAATTACATAGTATTAAACACTTGTCTATCGTATATAAACAATGTAATTTTGAATAGACAACTTTTTATATAAAAGTCTCCGGTTTAGGTCGGTCGAAGCCTCTCACAAAGATTGCTTCTTACATCTGAAGTACTTAAAATCATTCACTACCACATTCTTATCGGGATGAAGTTATTATGGTTAAGTTAAGTATGGTGGTTAACCTAACAAATACTATATCGAAAAGACTTAAAAATCGCTTTCTTTGAGAACTGAAACCACAGACTTATATTTGTAGAAGCGTATATTATTTCAAATTTTAGCAAGTACCGTTACTTCCTTCTTCGATTATACAGTTTTAAAAAGCTGTTCAATTATTCTGTAAGTAAAATCTTGAAATGTTAAAAGAATTAAAAAATAATCCTCCGATGCAGAGTTAATCGAAGAACAAAGTTGCTAACGCACTAATCCAATTAGATATCTAGATATTAATATAGGAGTTACGACTCAAACTTAGACTATTAGATCAATTTTAATTAAATTTATATTTTTGTTTGTTCAAAATAAATTTGATCATCAACTAAGAGCTCTTTTAAATTAATTTTGTTTTGCAGTATTATTACTTTATTATACTGGAATATTTGAAAATTAAATTAATTTGAATGACCTAATAGTATATGTTTAACGTCGTTCATTTTACTAAAGATACAAATAAAAAATACAAACACTAAATATTTTATTGTAAAGGTATTGTTAGCTAGGTTTTGTTTTAAATTGGTGTAATTAATGGTTTCATGTTACCGATGGAATCTAACTCTTGTATATTTACTAAAGACTGTACCATTGTACATCTCTCCGCAATCTCAAAATATATTTGAGAACAAAACACCATCGCACTGGAGGTCAATTTCAGGAGTCATTTGATAGCGTTATTTTTCGAAGACACAAATCCCGTGCAAACTTTGTTGCAACAATCTGGTAGTGAGAAATATTCCACTGAGAGATATTTTCTGAAATCTGAAAGATAGGAGTAAGAAATACGATCGAATTCGATGGTTTAATACTACTCCCGAAGAATGTGATCATAAAATTTTGCTACATGCCATCTCGTCTAAGTTACTTAAATTTCCTGGTAATACCTTGAACGTAAACAATAACTTACGCGCGTCTATATGTAGAATAATTTTATAAGTAGAGGAAATTATAAAAAATTAAACGTTACCTAATTTGTGTTAATTAAATAAGGTGAAGTAGCAATCTTGTCGAGCAGTAATTACGAAGGTTTCCTCGTAAATCTACGTAGGACAAGATGTTTATAGGTTTCTTTCTGACCTCGAAACGAGAGGTTAATAAGAATTATTATTAATATGAAGCGCGGCGAGCTAATTAGAAT
>DWPA01006825.1:0-10734 GCA_018251375.1 Calpodes ethlius
CATAGCAAAGTTTTTTTATCTCAGAAGCAATAAGCCATATTTTTGGCAAACTTCGAATAGGATCGAAGGAGGTATTGTATAACTACAATTCATAAGTCCTGTTAGTATTAGATGTTTATAATATACGTTTCTTATAATTCGTGAGTAACCGGTCTTGGGACGTTAGGACGGTTAGTGTAAGTTAGTGTCGTTAGTAAATGTTATTAATGGTTTAGTTAGTAATCGTTAGTATTTTGTCTCACTTGAATTTGGTAACAGATGCATTGGCACCAATGAGGTTAAATGGTTGACCGGAACACCATTGCTATAAGCCAGTTGTTACAAGATGGACATTGGTAAGACGGCGGTATATCCCTGGGCGATCAAGTTTATCAAATGGTACATTATTATATATAAATGTAATTATCTACATTAACTCAGTAAGAATAAAAATAAACATTCACATTCATTTGAAGCCTGCAGTCTAATAGATCAAATAAGAAAGTAAGTAAAGTTCTCTTAAAAGAATCTGTCCCGCATTTTCTTTATTCTTCCATCGTACGGGATCGGCGCGTCTATCTAGTTAACGCGGGCACACGGGGAAAAATGAAATATAGAGGCAATCCAAATAGATTGTTATCTACCCACGTGTTTACCGGCGGGCGCCGCGGCACGTTCGCGCTAACAAGCGCCCCTCTCGGAGCTGGCACGGACCCGCGGTGACAGGACGAGACCCTTAACTCAGACCCCTAAACAGTGCGACACAATTTGAGAACAACGTTCGTGACAGGTGTCCGTGGAAACTATTTACTTTATATTTTATTCACCTCGCTTGAATGAAGGAACTTGGAATGGTTATCAGTTGTGGTTTTATAAGCTGATTACCATAGTAGACGACCACTGTAGTTGCTAACTACTAGTAGTTACCTAGGTATAACTAACCAATTTCAGATTTATCACAGATCTAGTATTGCTAGTAGTAATATGTTTATTATTCCTAAAAACTTAGATGGAAAGCCTCTTATAATCGAAGATCGGTCTCAATTACTGGCACTAATATGCATTACACCGAAACATTATTTCTTAAAGCAATTTGCCACAAAAAAGTATTATGTGCGATAGCAGCCCGATTTTGTACAAAACGGTACAAAATTCCTGCAAGTTACGAATAATTTATATTACTGATATGATAGGTACCAACCTACATGTACCTCATCAATATTTTATTTACTATTCCACTAATAAACCGAGCATATATACCGAGATGCGGTCGTAAAAATGTATACCCGATATTTCCGCTGTATTAATTCGCCGGCCGAAGCTAAAACTATAAACGGTGGTTAATCCCATGTATCATATCGGGACGGTCATTGATTCACCGCTATCGGATGGTCGCGATGACTTATTGCTTGTCCCCTCGCATCTCGCGACCATTAGCCGGCCGACCGGCGACTCGACCTAGCACAGAGTAAGTTACACGCACCTAACACACCTCATCTTTCTTTCCCGACGCACTATCCGTTTCGTGACTAATTGGGCGTTAGCGTCGTAGATTTCAGCTTATTGCTTCGTCTCAGATAAAATCGTTTCCCATTTATTTAACAGCTACGATTATCTACCGCTTATAATGTCGATATTTAAAGAAATCCCCGTTCTAATTATGAACACAGTTGCTGCAGTTATAGGTACACAAAGCGTGATAAGAGTATTACGTTTTCAACATTAGCATAATTCTTGGTGCCGGTGCAAAACAGATAGCGTTAAGGTGCTTAGTTAAATTAAGTGAACGCTCCATCTACGAAACCGCTACGCGCTGTAGCTCGTAGACGTGGTCTTCGGGGTCTTCTATGGTAATAATTATAAGAGTATAATAGAATAAGATACATTTGAATAATTTTAAATATTAGTATATTCATTACTTAGTAATAATGTGTTGGGCAGCGTAGAGGACTATAGCTTGTACCCCTCACCTTGTGAGTAAAGACCCAATCCCAGCTGTAGAAAAATTATGGATTATAATAATGAACAATAATAGTAAAACGATAATAAAAACTGTGCGATCAATTTATTTTCACTAATTTAAACAATTGTTTTGTAAAGCTGGCTACAGTTATTACCTCACAATAAATGACCGCTGCTAATATAGGTACATTCTGAAAAAACTTCACGTGTTTTTATTGTAATGACACAGCAAGAGCGGAGACGTGTGCAGACACCGATTGCTGTGATTGGATTACGTTCTCCTCGCATTGACGAGCCTCGTGGGAGCAGCTGGCCCGCGGCGACGCATTGACACGAGGACGCTAATACCGCCCGCCCGAGCTCACTATGTCCCAATACAAATAAAATGTAGCCGTAAAGATTATTCGCCCGGACAGCATAAAGTCAAACGAAACTCCTCTGTTTTTTATTATCATTCGCCGATATTATGACCATCGTAAAGTACGTACAATACAATGCAGTAATAGCAGAAATAAGTAATCTATCATTATTGTAGTACACTTAACTATCCTGCTGGATTCAGGCCTTATAATGTCCATATTCTTGTAGTCCTACGGTTGATTAATAAATTGTATACATATGAGAGCATTTTGAGTCTCTGTCTTTGTCTAAAAATAATAAACATCAACATGAAATTTAGTAAAAACAGTACAAAACATTTATATTTTGGCATATAATGCATTGCCTAAACTCATATTGTCCTTAATAGAATCAATTAAATAAATCGATAGTCTACATTCATTTCAAAGCTTCCTTACCGTGGCTTTTTTAATGTGTCATTATTACTACAAATTATACTGAAAACTATCAGTAAGTAAGTAAGTAAGTAGCAAATTAACAATAATCATCATAGGGAACAGAAGTCGTATGTATGTGTATGAATCTCTTTATAAAAATTCAATACATTCAGTTAGTTAATAGACAATGTTTAGATTTCACCACTGACCGCAACTAGTGAAACTATAGAAATTATTAGGTGCAATTACGGACCTTGTTGTGCGTGATTGGAATTCACACGGAGCGTGGGGCGAGGGTCCGACGACAAATTCTTACAAATTAATACATCTCAGAGACTGAAACCGTTCGCGACCGACTGCGATACGTTGGGAATTCTTTATTGCCATTTCCTAACACAATTTTACGCACAGATATTGAGTGCCAATATTGATATTAAGTGTTTTTGTCATTGGCTACTCGATGGCTACGAAAAACTGTTCGCGATATTTTTATTTTTCAGGACAATGATAACATTTTTTTTCCTACTTTCTGATTCCTTGCTACATAAAAAAAATTGTTTCTATATTCTGTCGGTGTAACTTAATACTTTTTTATTCACTATAGTCGCACAATTTTTTTTGTGAATAAAAAAAAACTTTTGTAATACCTATTATTATCATTATAACTTTGTCATAAATTACGATGCCTCGTTCTCAGTCATCTCAGTCATCGTAAAATTCCGTCATAAGCTGACTGTCACTCTTAGGGTTAGCTTCATGCATAGGAACTGCAGAAAGAAGTAAATGTAATCATTTACTATTTTTTTGCTTATATTTATAAAAACGTAAAGCATTTTATAGTTTCAACTTATTTAAAGTTATTTTTCGACTGGACATATGTTGTAATCTCCATCTCCAATTGCAACTTTCTAGTATTAAGGTTCACTGAGCTAAGCCGCGGATGAAAGGACGAACGGATATAAGGAAATTATAAGGGTACCGTCCTAACTACGGAACCGTAAAAAGAGAAAATAACAAATACCTATATTTATTGTATATTAATAGTTAAGTTAGTTCTCGGTTTATTATCACAAAACAGAAGTAACACAAAACATTCGAACAACGCACAACGTATATTTTATTAAAATTATGGTAAATATAGCCGAGAATTTCATTCGTAATCTGTACGTAAAATCTGCAGTGTCAGCTATGGTGCACCGAACGGCGCGCGAGTTCGTTTCACGCTCCTTGTTTCGAGAGCAATCGAGGCGCCAATAAAAAAAGGCGATCTTCTCTCAGAGCCCGGGCACCGACTTATTTACAGAACACCCTGCCATCGCTATTTATTTTATTGACTGCCATTTGCTCTGACTTTTATCGCAACCTATTTTCCTGATAAAATGACAACAGGTATAATTCGCTCAGCGCAAAAACTCATAACTTTTTTAATAAATACATCAGTACTTTTAAACAGAGTTTAGTAATACATAGAAGTTACTTAAATTGACGTCTTGTGGTGTTTAATAAACGTGTTTTAGATACCTAATTTAAATTGAAACTTTTAAGTCCTAATTATATGTATGTACAACATTACAATAGAAATGAGGATGAAAATAGTGATCACTACTTATTAGGCTAATTAATAATATAATAACTGTCATGATAATAATCTTAAAGATCTAAAATATTAAACATTCATCATTTAATCCATGAAAGACACAAAATGAATAATTGAAAGTACTTACGTAATTGTTTTTATTAAATGCAGGAAAGCTAAAAATCAGGCTACCGGGGCAGTGTTCAGGCAAGGGGCGCACCCCATTTTCCACACATCATTGCATCGGTCGGTAGATTTATTTGCATGCGGGCCGCTGACCAGGATCCATTACAGCCATTACGCTTATATCTGATCGAGCGGCGCGAGAGTTATGGTGTTCTTGTTTTTTCACATACAAGAAAAATACCAATACAGAGAACAATGTACCAATATTGCGACGGACTAGAAAGGATTGGATACAGGAAGGACATTAATATCCGCTATATTTCTTTTTATTCGAGGTGGATTATAGGCAGTGGTCGAATGGGTTAGCCAATCTGATTTAATGTTTCCGGTAGGGGAGGATTTCATGTGATCGATAGTTTCAAAATTAAAAGAAAATATATTATTGATATGAAACAATAATAAGTAATATGTTTATTTATTAATAATTAATTAACTGGCTCGAATATAATTAAAAAGGCGCGGTATAAAAATGAACTAAAGAAATGCGTAGTACATTGTTTAACAAATGAATATTGTACAAATCAAACAAACCATTAGCCTAAAATTGTATGTGTCAGCTCCGAAGCGCTGTTAGAAGGAGGTTCCTTATTGTTATCCTTCAACTCCCAAACTAATTCATTTTATTTTTTTTTAAAAGCCAAAAAATAATCTTCGATACTGACTCTTTCTAGCCAGCAATAGCAACATAATTTTTATACTAGTAGACGAATCCTTCTCGTCCCCCGTGATATCCTGGTACTAATAGTACAAACTCATTTTTTATTTTTTTGTTAAAATGTGAGTTATATAAGAATATTTTTGCAGACAATAATATCTTTTTTACTTAACATAGGTTCAAGTAATGGTAAATTAGTTAAAAAAATATGATTATAATAATAAAATAATTTTGACTTCCATTAATTCACATTTTGGCCATTTCACTTCAGCCCGAGGCGCGTAATGAAATTTTAATTAACCACGTTTCTGCGTACCTACAGATATGAACAGAAATATTAAAAATTAAAAAAATATTTACTGTTTTGTATTATTTTATATTCATTACGGCTTACGGTAGACACCTACTAATCTAAGATAAATTGTATACTACTTATCTACTCAAGATGATTTCTTGTCTTATCGGGATTCGATTATCTGTCTTTATCACCCACTGTATCACACTCATTAAGAGGTCAAACTGGACAAACTTCTCAGACTTATGTCAATAGCGATGGCGGGAAAAGTTTGTTGGCAAACAGCAATTTATTGCGTTGCATTCAGATTTATGCCCAACGCCCAGACGCTGCCTCCCGCTTGTAGCTGAATACTCATAATGAACTGGGCGGAAACTATAAATTTCGTTAGTCGCGAAACTTTTATAATAGAGAAGAATCACGAAAGTGAAATAAACATTGTGAGCTATTAGCCCCTTTTCCAGTCAGTCGCATATTCATCCGTATTACGACAGCCGGTCTTCCGCGTGCCATTTGAACCTGCTTAGTGAGGTTTCCGCTTAAGCGTATTAATCTGAAATTAGGTCACAGTTTAACGCCGTAGTGTTAAGCAAGGGTCACTGCACGCCTCTGTGGCGTTATATTGATGTTTATAGGATAAACCAATGGGGATTTCTTATTGGAAAACGTGAAATGATTTTTTTTAAGTATTATCATTCTCGTAGCGTCTCCTTCGGGTAACATGTATTATTTATTGAACTCGAAATAATGTTTAGACGCATTTGTTAATATTAACATTTATTGTTGTTCTGTTTTAATAAACCATCTCAATATTTAGTGGAAAAATTATAATGAAATCACACATGTCAAATCAATGTTGCAAATCCAGACAGAAAAACACAATTTTGAGATTTATAACTACGTCATGGATGAAAAGTACTTGATGCTATTCTTACAACAATCAGTTTTGAAATCATTCTTTAAATATACTGATATTCATACAAGTTTTTATTCTGTTTCTTACCATATTACGAAAACTTGTTATGTATTTGACTAATTATTTTTCTCATTTCTAATTATTTTGTTTGCTTGTAATATATATAAGTACGTTGTTAATGACGACAGAGGTCAGAGAATTGTATGAAATATTTTTTTTAACCATTTTGGTATAATATTTAATATTATAAAGGAAAATGACGATGACGATACCAACCATTGCTCTCTTTCATTTATAATAGAGTTATTGATATATTATATTTATATCAAACTAAACTTTCTGTATTTTACTCCTGTAAAAAACGTTATGTGAATCAAACGAATATATTTTTTATGTATTTACATAACAATTATAAAAAATCATAATTTGAATCAATTGTATCGGAATCTTAGCAGTAAGTAAAACAATATTATTGATTTTTTTTTCAGTTACAGAATAAAACCTCGATACAACCAAGTAGGTACGTATCTAAGTTATACACGTAGACTTCAGAGATAGTTAAGAGATATTCTTGACCGAGTGGGGGAAATTTACTGAATGCCGTTTTATTGTTTGTGTATAAATACAAACGCTAGTGTTGTACCACCCTGTCAGTAGCAGATCTTGGAATGTAAAAAATGAATTTTGATAAAATCTTGATTATATAACTCAAAGTTGTTATGGCATTAAATGAAGATTAAATTGTTTGCCTAAAACGTTATATTAAAAATCCAAGATTAAAATGGATAATTAAAATAAAATTGATATTTTATATTTTTTTAGTGTGCTCATCAATACAGCAAAATACGATTAAAGCTATTGAAAAATCTGGAATTATTGTTCCACTAACAATACGTAGAAGTAATATATAGTGCCTTCAATGTTTTTGTGGTAAAAATAATTGTATCGATACTCGTGTCCAATAGATGAAGCAATGACGTTAGGTTCTCTTTTTTTGATCTGGATCCGTTGTACCCTGACTAAATTCAAGGTCACAAATAGGCTCGTAGATTTCTTAGTTTGGCTATATTCACATCCTCCATTCAACTGTATAATATTTAACATAATTCAACTCGTTTATCCTTTGTTTACAGATAGATGACTGGATAAAAACACCTAGTCGATAACTACTGCTAGAAACATACTACAAGTCCACGTCAAACAGTATCTGAATATAAAAAAAAACTTTAATGTATACAAATGTATAGACTTTACTTCATTATTAATGATTATGCATCCTTTTAGATCTACTGATAAGGTTATATTGTCCAGTATTATTTAAAAAAAGTAGAATATAAAATTACTTAAAAATAAATAATATCGATATATACAATATCGATTAATTTATACGAACTACACTGGCGGTCATTCGTATAATGTGATCGCGACAAATCAACCCGCGAGATGCTGTAGGGCGGCCCCGAATCGACACGCCGCTGATTTATGGCAAGCTATCCCACCCGAGGCAATCTTTAACATTCCAATTGTATAACTTAATGTTAACTTTATACAATACACGCTGAAAAATAAATAAAATCAGATAAATGTCATACTATCTTTTGTATAATACAGTGTTAACAATATTTTTAGATCGATCTATAATATATTAAAGTTGGTTCTGGGGCGAAAAAAGTAATTCGAATTTGATAGTAAAATATTTCCAGTTTTATATGCAATTATTCTGTCCGTGGGAGGATGAATCCAGTATGTTTCTTTTTTATTATTTAAATTTAAAAGTAATGCATTAAGTTTTAAATACTCTTCCATTTCTGAATCAACTAAAGACGTATGCGTATACTTAAAAACTCAAGGATCTTGTAGTCTTGTTCGTACTTCATAAACCTGTCTATGAAGCGATCGATGGCAAAGAGTTATATGAATAATCTGTCTTCTGTTTTCGAGTCGCAGATGCTAATGATGGCATCCCGTATTGTATACTATTTATAATAATGATATGGCATATATTTAATAAAATAGTACTGGAATTACTTACACAAGTATAGAAAATTTGTCTCGTTTAACTTTTACAATAAATTAATAGAGACCAGTATTAAAACCGAGGTTAAAACGAGCCCTAAAATTTAACTTCTCTTTACAGAGGACATGTAATCTGTTGTTAATGTCCGGTGACCGTGGTAAATCTCCAGTAATCCGGAGCAGAACAAATATACTCGTAGTTGGAGGCAGATAAGGTGCGTCCGGCCGCGGGGCGCTAATGTGCCATTTGTATGGTGATGTCGACCTCCGCCGGGCCCGTCCCTGGGGTACGGCTGTTAAATCTCCTCTCGGCGTGGTACTAACGATACCACCAACCACTGCAAATGACGTACCTCCTCCATATATTTAGGCAAAAACCACCGGTCGAATCGATTTGATCAAATATCTTGCAAACAAAGATTTTGCATTTTTTTTTATATTTATTTATATAAGGATTAATACATTTAATTTCGCTACATACATATTAACCTAATTAGCATTTAAATACAAATAATGAATGCTTAATTATAATTTACACACACAACATATAAGTACTTTGTAGTTAGAAATAATTTAGCACTGAAAAACAGATATAAAAAATGGGAGAAGACGCTGGTCCTTGAAATACAGTTTTAACTTCTTTCAAAAAGATGATGTTTCAAATTTCTATGGTTATTTTTTACTTTAGTTATACTATTTACGATGCCAATAAAATTATATTATTATTATAATGCTAAAAAGAAACAAACAATGAAGTATGTAAGTATATAAAATGTTATACAAAAAGCGATGGAGTTCAAAACAAAATGACGATATCGTCGTACTATAAGTAATTTATTCAACCTCAATCAATCGGACAAAGTTTATACGGTTTCTAACAAACTGATCGTTAACGACTCTTCGTTGGATGAGTAAAGTCTCATCCATGACTGTAAAGTTACTTGTATTTTACAATTATCTAATTATTTAAGTATACGTACCTACGTATACTCCATAAGTATAGTAGAGGTTAGCCATAAATTACGTCACAGAAATTGCATGATTTTTTGACCCTTACTTATTGTCACAGCTGGTCAAATTTGTGGGAGTCCATCCCCCGCAGTCTGAAGTAAAATTTTTTGAAATTTGAAAAAGAGACATTATGAAATTATAACAAATCGTTTATAAAGTTTCATTTCCATTTAAATTATTTTATAGTCAAATGAAGACAAACATTTGAAAAGGATAATGGCTTATGCATGAACCCATATGGGAAAATGGCTAGAGCATTCAATGAAACTAGTAAATTTAATCGTGTAAATCAAAGCGTACATACAAGTAAAGATGTTGAAATACATTTGATATGAAGAAAATTAAAGGTTTATAGCTGAAACGACTTAAACGTAAATTTAAAGTGAGTAGCTACCACGAGAATAATTTTTATTTTTTATTTATGTAACGATCTGACTTGTGCCAAAGTGAAAAAGAAAGTTGGGGTAAACCAAACATTGTCTGAAAACGGACAGACAATGTAAACAGAGGCTGCAATATGTTGGGGGTTTGTGTTGAAAAAATGAGAGTTTGCGGTCAGTTCATTTACATGGTAAACGCGCGCTTAGAATGGATCGTCACGAACTCACGTAAGACTGACCTGGGCCATCAAAGAACGTAAATATATTACAGCAAAAACGTTGCTGTCTGGAACAGTAATTTATCATGACAATAAATTTGACAATTAATCGTCTAAAACGATAAAATGACAGTATACAGTGTAGGACATTAAGATTGTGACATTCCATTTCGCACGCACTCGATTGTAATCGTTTCGTAGGAATAATAGGATTTTTTTATAATTATCTTTACATAAAAGATATTTTTAAAGGCCATGAATCCATCTCTGTATTGTTCTACATAATGCTGTGTAGCGTACACAGAGTAGGTACGTGGTATCGACGATACATTACATCGTTTTTTAATTTAACTCAAGTCGTGTAGATGAGTCGGCGCTAAGGGCGTCATTAGCGTTTATCACTTCATTCCGGATGAAAAAGTTTCAACAGCCCCCAGTGCCTCTCACGTGCGCCTTAATGATTTATTAATTTTCACCTCCATAAATATGCTACAAATCGCTTCTATAGATTTATATTAAGCTTACTCAATCTAGGATCTACAAAATAGGGTGCTTGTAAGAGATATTATAGATTTTTTTAGAACAAGGCCACAATATCATATCAATAGCCAATTGTGTTTCCTGCCACGAGCAATGTAGAGTAATAATTGTCTTTTAATAATCAATACATTTACTACTTCCGTAAAATTATGTCTCATGTCTCAAATTATGTCTCATCTCGACCAACACCAAACATTTAAAGAAGGTGGGGAAGAGACTTAAAT
>DWPA01006826.1:0-10734 GCA_018251375.1 Calpodes ethlius
ACTAGATGTTGCCCCCGGTTTCGCACACGTGTGAGAAAAGAATAGCAATAAAAATATTGTCAATTCCTTTCCATCACTGGTTTGCTAGGCAACGCTTTGTTGTTAGACACTTATTTGAATTAGACTGAAATATAGATCGTAATGGATCTTTCCACGGAAATGAGATGTTTATTCGCGGTAAAGGCTATAGCCCTCCGTATGTAGGAGAAGAGACCCATTCCCTTTAGTGGGTCATGAATGAGTTGAGAATAACATACAGAGTAGCAGGTTTAATACATTGATAAAGCTCTCATTTTTGTGTCCTGGGCCTCTGAGTGCTTAGGTTCCACACAGACAGATAGTTGCTGATATAGTATGAAAAATCGACAGAACATTTAAACAACACTAATTTGGTGATTGCAAAAGTGTGTTTGCTTGTTTGTCCATTTCTCACGGCGCAACGGAGCGTCGTTAAGGTACGATTTTTGATGTGGAGATAGTTTGGAGGATGAAGAGTACCATAGAATACCTTTTTACCGTGGAAAAGCATCTCTTTCTATAGGAAGATCTATTATGATGTATATACGAATATGAGTCAAATTAGATAATGCGTTTAACAACAAAGCGTTGTCTGGCAGCAAATGATAAAAAAGAATCGACAACATTTCTATTGCTGGTGTTAGTACCCACGCGGGAGAAGCCGCAGGTAACATCTAGTATATAGAAATAAATTCACAAGCCTCAATATTCTAGTGACTACGAATCAGAAGAACCCAGTGACCGATAGTTGACTTAGCTATTCATGACTCGACAAACCTATTCAACATCGGCACCATCTGAAACCAGAAAAGTTTTATTAGTTCTCAATACCTATCGATTATTTTCAGATTTCAGTTCAATTTCTTTACTTTTACTTGTTCAGGTGATGATCTGGAATTTAAGTATTTTTTTTATTAATTCTTTTAACTATTCAATACAAATATAAAATTTTCTGAAAATCATATAGGTATCAGTCTCACGACCTTGTGGAATACTCGATTTCCAAAATAAGATAAGATATTGGTGTCGGAGGATTTTTAAAGGTTATTTTTACATTACGACATCAATAATTGAAAAGACTTTCTAGTCGTGAGAAAATATAAGTCTACCTTTTTTATTCATCTCTTTTCAGACGGTCCCCCATCGCTGAGGATCGTGATCCAAAAGTCGTCCAAACGTCCAAAGTCATTCAACAAACTTCTCCATGAGGTTCAATCTTCAGCTTGGTACACCGCTACACTCACCTGGATGTTTATGGAGTTGGCGACTCGGTCTGACCAGTGTTTTGGACTACGACCTCTTGGTCGCTTGCCTTCGAGCTTGTCGGTGAGCACCAACTACTTGAAGTTGTCTGGTCTTCGTTAGGCTATATATTTATACCACCTCGAAATTCCTGGCAATTCCTTTTATTTCCCAAACCTTTGCATTTTCCCGTCATCGCACAGATTACCACACTTTTTCGCGTTCCAATTTATTGGATATTGGTATTTCAAGTCTGAAATCGTTTTCTGAAAATTAATTTTAAAAGGAGAGTGAAATTTGACTCATTAAACAATTATTCTATCTCTATTTCCTTGTGTCTATTTGACATTTTATTTTCCTCTCATATTCACTAAATAATTCTGGTTTGTTTTATATTCTTATTATAGTTATAATTGTCTTAGAACAGGCACACTGTTTTCTACAAGTTTTCAGTCACAGAATCATTAGTCTCGGTACAATCTGACGGTTTTCTGTCAGAGAATGCAATTTAGCATGAAGTCCACATGTTGTACCTTTATGTTAATAAGTGAATCTTCACAACACATACCTGTGACAGTGCTAAGCTCGGCTCTCCCCACATTGTGTGAGGAGTACAGGCCGTAGTTCACCACGCTAGCCAAATTTAGTTTGGTAGACTTCATACACCTTCGAGAACATTATGGTGAACTCTCCGAAGTGCAGGTTTCCTCACGATAATTTCCTTCACCGGAGCAAGTGATAGGTAATTAACTTTTTGAAAATTATAAGTGCTTACAAGATTCGAACTCATGCCCCCACGGTCGGGAGACCACCGAACCACTAAACTATCACTACTATACTTTTAGTCAGCCAATATAGCTTAATTATTATGAACAGCGATATAATTTGAATGAATTTCACGAAGCTATCTTAAGATAGCTAATAATAATAGGTATTTCTTGATTTTTACCACCATGACCTGTTAAACATCACTAAAAATTACATTATTACAGTCAAAAGATTCTGTTCACAGTTATTTATACACTGATTATTTAGTTCACACTACATGTCGGCTTCACCCGCGTGTGAAAATAGAATAGCAATAAAATGGTTATCAATTCCTTTCTATCATTGGTCGCTAGGCAACGCTGTTATACACTTTAATTTCGCTGCAATATACCAACATCGTAAAGGTAATCGTGATCTTCCCGCAGAAATAAGATCTTTTTTAGCCTATGGTGAGTACCATAGCCGAGTCATCCTGCCAACTGTATCCATATAAGGACACTCCGTTATGTCGTGAAAGAAGACCAAACAATTAGTATAGATTACAAGATTACAACAACATTCTTAAGTTGTCTCATAAATTTTGAATAAAAGCTTGATCAATATGATGTCTAACATTTGAATGTACATAGTTTGTCCACGCTAAAACGAAATATGAAAGCCACGGGGCGCGTCTTCGCAAACATTTTATTGACAGAAGCGAACCTTGCGATTGGATTGACAAATACAAGTCAATAAACAGTTACTTCGGTGAACTACACACGGCTGGGAAGAATGGAAATCTTGCATTCATGTGTATGCCATCAATCACGTTGCTCGGTTACAAGCAACTAGCGAATACTAGACAAGTTTAGTATCGGAAACTGTTCGAAGGTAATGTCACAGATAAGATAGCTAAATGATTTAACGATAGTTGTCGAATGATAGCAACTAAGACGGGTTTACCTTGCTCTACTTTCTCACCCCTTTCTATCACCTACTTACTACTTATTCCCTATTATGGTAATTTAAATTAAGCCTGTATCTCTAATTTAAATTACATCGCATTACAGTACTTTTTTTCTTAATTTTGCCAAGTTATGGCCTGTAAAAATCTTCATGCAATGACCTATCGCTTGCATGAAAATACATCCTACCTTCCTTTCCAACCTTATCACAAATTGAATTATTACTGTCAAACCGTATCAAAAATATTAAACACGGTACTTTTAAGATTCAATTTTTTTTACGTTCTAATAGCAGTTTTTTTAATTAATTAGATAATTGTATTTATTGATAAGGTAGAACAACGTCAAATGCTTAACTTGCTAACTCGAAAACTTATTACGAGCGTTCTTTACTTAAAATTTTATCACTATTTATCGATATAAAAGTAAGCTCGCCAGTTTTCAAAGCCCTAAATCTCAATATTCACGAGGCGCGGCTCCCTCGAATTCAATCCGAAAACTTAATCATAAACTTTTTGAATAAACAATGCGGCATATTGGGGATGGATGTTTAAGAGCTGAGCGAAACACGCTTCTTGTCTGTCAAACTTTTACAGATATTAGAATATTCCGTGGAATTTTTCCAGTAATCATAAAACATCATCAGTATACATCATATAACGGTCAAAGTTAACAGGAAAGTCAAATGTTTTGGTAAATTGAAGACCTAAATAATAATACTTTTGGAATGAAAATTTACTTCAATTCGGATATGTTTTGAATGTGTAATTTTGTGGGATATTTTGTCACGTTCATCCATTCGTTTATCTCTAAACCCGATATGGGTTCCCAATTGAATTATAGCTGAAATAAATGCTAAGTTATTTGCTATTTTATAATGCTGATCAGATAATTTATGTTTCGAATGACGTTTTCACAATATTCCAGTGAAATACATGATTTTGCACCTACTGGAATTTTTAATGGCACTTAATAAACACAGCTGGTATCTAAATATTATTTTAGATTATAAAGACAAATTACATGCAAAAAAGATATCTGAAAACGTTCCGTCAACTATAGATCAACCATGTAGTGACACTTGACAGAGTATCTAAATTATTTCAATTTGACGGTTGGTACAACCGGTCGTGAGTTCGTTCCATTGATTTTCATATTTTCTCATTTAAATGCAACACGAAAATCTTTTAATGACGTATTTCAAATGCCTTATTACAATAAATTAATAATAACGCCATCTATATACGCAACTTTAAACTATTTCAATTATACGCATAGCATTAGATCCGAACAAAACTTAGTTTACCATTGTCTGTATTCATTTGATGATTTCAGCTTGTTAATGGAATAAAATAAATCCGCTTTAGTAGACTATATAAGTTTTAGAATTTCACTACTTAATATCATTTCCTGTTACAAACAGAAACCATAATGCACCGGAGCTACGCATTGCAGTCAACAATGTTACGGACCTTCTAGAACTTTCGACTTCTTAGTATGTAGTATGTATGAAGCGTACTTAAATATGTGGATTCAGTTACGAATAAACAAATTTATATTTTAAATCTAAAATTTGTAGTAATATCAAACGTGCAACCAACATTTTACTAACACTATTTCTGACAAAACAATCTCAAGTTTTCTATAAATGTCAATAGAATGCGAAACAGAAATAAAATAGTATTTTAGAAGTTAGTAATAAGCTATCGGAGGGTCTCTTATCTGGTGGTACGGCTTTGAGATTACTATAAAATAATAGTAGGTACAAAAAACCCGCTCTGTAGTCATATTTGTTAGCTTTTGTTGTATTATTACCTGATATTTATATATATTATACAAATTATGCTTAAACTGTTTTCTCTCCTAGAACGTAGGTCATTAAATTTCTTAATAACCGTGATACTGGCAGTTAGTTATTCTTGTCGATCTATTTCAGTCGGGTTGACAGATATGAATAGGAAAAGATTGTAGTGACACTTGATACTGTAAAATATAAATACTTTTCTACTTAATAATAATTTATACATTCAAAGTTGTTATTATCAAAATATTTTTATTACTTCACAGGGTTCTAAAACATTTTAACTTATAAACCTATCCGCTTAGACCCTTGAAACTTACGACATAAAACCATGTTCTATCTATAGATTATCCTCAAGTCAATTGCCTAGCAACGGTCAAAACTTCATGGTATTTAATTATCCAGAGATTACAAATAAATAGATTATTGGAAATGGTTAAACGACTGACTAACTAGGCAGGGTAGGACGTATTGCGGGTTCGATGTTACTTATATCAGAAACATCCGATCCTGGTTCTTAATGTTGGATAATAGCCATTGAACCCTAGCTAAAAAACCTTTAACATTTGGGTTGAATACTAAACGTACGTCAACCGACAATGAAGGAAAATGAACAACTTAAGAGTTTTAATACACTTTCTGCTGCCACTGCGGTCGAACATCGATCGTACATGTAAAAAAAAGCACTAGTTAAGTCGTTATTCACGTGAACCTTACGTGTCTAATGTGGTGGACATAACTTCAGACTCTGTAATATACCTTATTCAGAAGAAGTCAATAACAATTTACATTTTTTTCCTGTTTACATTATTGCTTCATTCACTGGCAACACTCACGAAAGTTAGTTAATTTTTTTCTAATTTTCCAGTCTAGTATCTACCGCGTGTAATTTTCTTCAACAACAACAGCTCTGAGAGAAACTTGGAGAAATCTGCAACCATTAAGCTCAATGACTCCTGGCTCCATAAATGGTTGCTTGGACGACCGCTAGAGGGCGTTATATTGCCCTCTTTGGCGCTGTTTGGTTACTCGTAGCCATTGTTAGTGCAGTGGGATTATGCTTTTAAACGCTTCCAAAACTAAGGCATTTTCATTGTTAGTCCTAATAGTTACAAAGTGTTTTAATGGTGGTCATCTTACTGCCTTATTTTGAGATCGTTAAACGTATTGAAATATTTTAGTTTTCGACAAAACTGAATTTCTATTATTTGTGTCTTCTGCGTATGTTAATGAAAGGTACGCAAGATGCAATTATTTTTCCACAGAAATATATATTGTAAATAACTTCAGCATTTCATATTAATCACCAAAAGATTTTAATTTTTTTTATTTAGTCAGTATTAAGGCTTTTATTAAAACAGTAAAGAAAATATTGATTCAGAAATTATGAAGCTCGAAAGATGCAATTTCAATACCGATTTTAACACATATTTTGGCATTACTTTATAACAATAGAACTAAGAAAATTTTAACACTAAGCATCGTTTATCTAATAAATATTTAGAACAATTTTACTTCGCATATATATTTAGTACTTTCCTTGCAGGTAACTTTTTCCTGAAAGACAGTTGAACATTTTATTATGACCGTTCGTTTTCGATAAAATCATTATGCATCTCGCTCTCGCTACTTGGTGCTGGCTGAAATAGCATGTAGTTTTACCACGCAGACGCATGTTGATGATGTATATTAACAAGCGGCATATTATTAATAACCGTTCCTAATATTTCATCTATAAGTTATCCTTAAGTCATAACACCAAATAATTTAATATCTGTAATTATTTTGCCTACTAATTTACCTAAAGGTTATGAAAAGGTAAATTCTCGAGAACAGCCGAAAATGTCGAATTATTCTAAGGATAATTATTGTGATATATATTTTTATGGTCGAAATGTGTCTAAATACATTAAACTAAGCTTGAGATTTATCTGCAATTAAATCTCTAGTACAAACATGATTTCTTTCATCAATTAAGTTTTATAGTATATGCGCCAGTCTTGAACAAAGGAGCGCTCGTATCGAGGAAAGAAACTTGAATGAATAATTATTCTGGAACTATTCCTTGACAAGAAAGTCAATGCTTTACAGACTGTATTTGCAAGCATTGAGGTGTGAAAGAGAAAGAGAACACTCAAGAAGTTTACCCTCGTATTCACAATCAATACTATGAGGTCTCACAATGATAAAAATAGAGGACGAGAGGAGGAGAGTAATAATGTTTATTACATTGTGTTATTACACAACTCGCCACCAGACAAACTTGAGGTATTAAAATAAAAAAAATACATATACATATAACCTATGTCACTCAGTAATGACGTAGCATTCTACTGGTGAAAGGTTTTTTTTTTAGTCGAATGAGTAGTTTCAAAGATTACTTCCTACATACAAAGTCACGCTCAAACATTACCTTTATAATATCAGTACAGATTAATCAAATACGTTTTACGAATACGGTGGTGAGTCCTCTGCGATTCTGACATCTGTAAATGAAAGATGTGTGAGCATGTGTGTGTAATCGTCTCGTGTAGTACAAAGCTTATCACTTACAAAAACCACACGTCCATCCGATAGCTTTGAGGACATTCTTGGCGCGATCCACAAATTAAATTGGGAATGGCTTGAAGATCAAATACCTTTATTGGCGCGAGGATATAGGGTGATGTTTTAGGATGAGAAATTTTATTGAATAACGTGTTCATTTTTAAAGTTATTTAGGTAAGGCAAGAATATTTTTTGTAAGTAGTCGAAAAATAACACAGTTAAGTTGATAATGACGTAAGTATCATCTATGGACAGTCGTAAAACCAATGCCATTGCCGATGCGTTACTGACCAAAATAGTAAACCTAATTCATATAGTTACGTTATGGTAATATATGTTCATTTACTAATGATAAATAACCTTTTAATAGTATAGTTAAATTGAATAAAGTTATTATTGTAATTGTGACGAGTACTCACGATTATCGTATTTTATAAAATTATTTTTAGCCAAATATATTAACAATATACGTAAGTACGTCTGCCAGTCTTATTTTTAGGTATATTTTATATGTTCGCTGTGATGGCGTTGGTGTAATATAAAGATATACATTCATAAAATATCCCATTATTTAAAATCGAAGTACTAGATGAAGCAAAAAGTTTAGGCAAATGCAAAGAAGATATATTTATGAGGGGCCCTATTACTAAATATCGAAGTTAGGATAACCCAAAATTTTAAAATCTCTGTGTCTGTCATACATTTTTATTGCATACACATCAAATTTCTGTATATTTTAAGAATATCATCTACATGTAACGAGATTCGAAAATATACACAATCAGCCAGTTCCAACGAACTTTAAATATTAACTCTACTTTAAATCTTAATGCTTCATTATCCGTCTGTTATTTAAAGTCACTCATAGAAATATACATAATCATAAAATAGGTAATAAATAAATTTATCATTAAAATATCGACTAAAGTTGTTATTTGCAACGATTTAATGAAGCACATTCGAAATAGTTTTAATATTTAAAGTTCGTTTCTGCAATTTCTTATAGTCTAAGGCAGAACTGTGAAGTTACGGATGTTAGAAAATTATTTTTTTGAGTCTATGTTTACATAAATAATAATCTGTTACTAAAAAATATTATTTTGCAATTTTTACAATTTTATTAAATTGTAATGAATATGTACTAGGAGTACTAGGATGTCATGAGCAACCAGAAGATTTGTCAGTAACTAGTAATACTGTCACATGTCAATGTCACAGTATTTTTTTTAACATGGCGTAAGTGCCGATAATTACACTCAGCCAAAGATAAAATCATAGATTTAATTTTAACTTTAACATTGAAAATTAATATTCACATCGAATGACATTCGGAGTTGAAGTATTAACGTCGCGCCTCAGCTGACGCATAATTTATTTTTATAAAGTGTAATATATTGGAGCTATGCTTGGTAAATATGTACTGGTAGATATATGACATTTAACACATATCAAATAGTACACAATTAGGGTTATAGATGGCGCTTATTGCAGTTTTTAATATTAATAAAAAAGTAAAGTATGTAACAACGCCATCTGGTGTTAATCAAATCAAACTCTGTAAATTGCCTAAAGTTTTTGTTTTACTCTAAGACTAAAAGATGGCACCACAATTTTTTTCCAAAATGACATAATGTTTCAGTAAATTTTACCGAGAAACCGAATACGTATACAATAATTAAACGTTAGATACTAAAGATAATAGCTTTATAATGAATTATTATTATAATTTTCAGTTTATGTTTGAGTTTAGCAAGCTCCGGCGATGCAAATAACAAACATCTGAAACAGTTATCGCAGAGTGCGGTGTCGCACGCGATCAGCGGAGCAAGTTGTAAAGGTAACGACGCGGTGGTAGGTGGTACTGGTGGTACAACCACTTGAAAGCGCCCTCAGAAATTATACGATGTAAGGAGCACAGGTTACATTACAGATAGAGAGTGCGATAGAAATGTGTAGTTAATAAGAATTAAATCTATCGTATTAGGATGGCATAAGTGTAACAAACAAAATTTCAAGACAACGCAACTAAGTAATATTAATAATTAAGTTATAATAATAATTTCGTAATGATATAAGTAAACTTTTAAATATCGTCTACACTAAATCCTGGTTGTTTCTTTCACGGCAATTTGATTTAAAACTCTCGTAGATATTTGATATTTCCCTCAATTATACTATAAAAATTTACTTTACATTATGTACATACAACTTTTAAACTTCAAACTTCCGCTTAGTAATCTCTGTTTTCAGCCAAACTTCATTATGTCATTAAATACAGATTATGGCTCGATATTCCATAATTTGACCATTTTTATCACCACGTCTAAGATTTATACCGTTAACCTTGCCATTACCATTTTATTCAATATCTGTGTTGTTTTCTTGCATAATTCAATGTAAGCAACTTCTAAAATATTGTCGAGATCAACTAAATTTTAATTATTTTTAAAAACTATCTTTAGTGAATACACATAGACATTTTTAGATGCGGATGAACAAAATGAAAATTTAGTTTGATAATTAAATTTGTCTCTGTTGTACATCTACTCTGTACAGAACAAGTGAAGACTACAATATCAGTTTGCCCAACGCACGCACGCCGTCACGTCGACTTAATACTTACAAAGGCACCGACAGTAATACTAAGATATACCTGAAACTTTACAACGCCCCTGTTACCTGGACATAAGGTTCAAACTCAATTGGCTGAAAAATCATTGTAAAAATTACGTTTATTTTCACGTAACGACAGGCTATTTAGTCTTTATAACTTTAATAACAAGGTTTAAATTACATTGCGTCGTTTACAATAGTAATTTCAATACAATGTAATATTATTGTATAACGATATGAGGAATTTTACAGTATCCTAACAGAATAAGTGTTATAAAAAATATGAATTATAGTGTTTTGAAGCGGTTTATTTATGGATATAGCAATGGACAGACATGGAATCCATTACATTAAGGTCGCAAAGTATATTTGTAACGTACATCAAATAGTAATAAAGCACTAAGCCAAGTTTTACTTACAATAAGCAGTGGGTATATTACAGTTGTAAAACATTAAGCAGTGAATATATTACAAATGCATTATTAAGCATTGAAGCATATCGCTTATTTGCTTCAAGAACGTAATAAGTTTAAAAGTCAGTTTTTTTTAATTGCCATTTCTGTACTAAATTTAATGTATTATCAAAACATTCGTATAATTTGAGATAGCTAAGTTTGTACGTAAAATACACAATTAAGTAAAATATTTTTTTGTAAGTTAAAAAATTGAAGCAAAGAAGCCATACATAATTAAATTGGAGTGTCTGTTTGTAATATTGAAATAACCGCTTTTTACTACATGCATATTAATATACATACGTTACATATACCAAAATAACATTTTATACAATTTTTGTCTGTC
>DWPA01006827.1:0-10732 GCA_018251375.1 Calpodes ethlius
CATGCATTTCTATATCTGACTGCAAACGCGGATGCTACCATCAAACGTTGTTTGCGCAAGGCCTCATACCTACACAGAATCTCAATAAAATAAAAGTCAAAGCAATTAAGCTCCGAAAGGTGCATACGTCTTATAGATCCGTGCAAAACTATTTCTTAAAATAAAATAAATTATTGACAAAAATAATCGAGCTCATATAATAGGAGTGCATAAGTTCAGTGTGGCGTTAACGGAGCGGTCAACTGCGAGCTGTGGTCCTGGTACTGAGCGATACGGCGCGTGAGTCATCACTGCGTTATTATCCAACCAAAAACGTGCGTATTATTAACAACATTAACACGCTGCATACGGAAACGTGATTGATCTAATGCACTCGGGAGCCACGCCCACCTATGCCACCATATTGACGACAACCTGTTGCTCCTGAGCGCAGTGCGACCAATTGCGCCCGCGCTGATTCTTCCAGCCATCTTACAAGCTCGTAACCTATCACAATATAATCTATTGGAGCCTTGCGTACTATAAGCCGTTGTTGAAGATAAGAGCACCAATAGTCGACATTGTACGCAAGGAATATATACACCTGGCTGTAACTTTTTACAGAACAATAAAGACAAGTAACAAAAATGGCAGGAAATGTAAATAAATCTCTTTCGGAGTCTAACCTTACCTTGGAAACCTCACCTTCAACTTTTATCTCGACCCGAAATAAAAGAAAGAGGGGTATTGAAGATTTTAGTGATGAATTTACTACTTTTAAAGAAGAGATGAAAAATTTAATACTCAATTCGACATGCAAAAATTGTGATGAACTTGCAAAAATTGTTCCCACCCTCAAAGATATCCAACAGTCTAATCGAAATATTGAAAATTCTATAGCATTCCTTACAGCGCAAATCGAAGAATATACAAAGAAGATTGAAAAACTAGAAACACAGGTACAGGAGGATCGCAAATACATAACAATTTTGGAAGATAAAGTGGAAGATATGCAGAAAGGGATGCGAAAAACCAGTCTTGAATTAAAAAACGTAGCAAAAAAAGATAAGGAGACAAAAGAAAAAATATTAAACATTTATTTATTTTATTCATTTAATCCGCCAATGGTAGTTACATTTTAAACGACAATAGTGAGTTTCCTAAAGAGAATGATAAAACATCAACTAAAACCATTAACTATGAGATAAAAACATCAGATGTAAAAGATAGGTATTATTGTGTAGGTAATTATTGTGGAAACAACATGAACCATAATAAAAAACGATTTTCTGAAAATATGCAAGACTAAAACGCAAAACGTCTAGGCCTTCGCACAGGAAAAGACACCCCATCTTTATATCTAAATATTTAACTGCAAAATCAACTTGTTTAAATTTTCTTGGAAGACAAATAGTTAAAGCTAAAGGATATAGTTTTTATTTGGACATCCTATGGCAAAGTGTATGTTAAAGAAGAGGAGAATTCACGTGTGATAGTGATAAAAGTGAGCTTTAAATTCAAAAACTATTACAAGAAAACAGACTATTCATAATGTTTTAGTTCTTAACATTTTTACATTTGTACACAATATAACATCTCATCTTATTAACATTTGTTGCCATATTCAAATATTCCCATAGACACATCTTTTGAAACTACTTTTGGCGTACCTCAAGGTAGCGTGTTAGGACCTATCTTGTTTGTTATATACATAAACGAATTGACTAAGGTGGATGTGGTGGGGGGTAAAGTAATCTCTTATGCTGATGTCATGATACTGTTTGATGGAACGAACTGGAAATCTGTTTGTGAACTAGCAGATCTTGGAGTACGTAAAGTATGCAGGCTTGAATCTAATTTACTGGCGCTTAACATATCAAAAACTGATATTCTAATTACATAAATTATGTTTTTCTAATTACAAAAGAACTCAACCAAGTAATGATATTTACCAAAAAGACATCGATGCCATAACCTCAGTAACACAAAATGTACTCGTAATGTACTAGACAAGGTGGCATCTACAAAATATTTAGAAGTAATCATAGACCAACATTTTTCCTGGTACCAACGTGTGTCATACATAAACAAACGTATAACAATAACTAATTTGGATTTTTAAAATGCTTCGTAATGCTGCTACCAAAAGATTACTAAATCAGATTTATACCTACATATATCGTGGAATCGATGTAGAAAGAGCTCAACGCTGTCTGATTAAAGTTATGCATTCTAAACCCTATTATAATAATATTCTATAATATTATATATATAACCTATAATATTCCCCACTGCTGAACTTTATAAAGAATGCAAATTATTGTCTGGAGGAAAATTATACATTCTTCAAGCCACCCTAACATTACACAGCTCATTACCCTTTGATACTTCATTAATCTCAAATACAAGAAAAAACAAAGTTGCTAAAATACCTTTCATTAAAACTGAATAAGGTAAAAGACAATATCCTTCCCATTCAGCCATAATTTGTAATAACATTAATAAACATCGTACTATTTACAATTTAACACAATATATTGAAAAGCTGTTAAAATAAATAAATAATATTGTATAACGCGCTCACACGAGTACACACACATACGCCTACGTTAAACACACACACAGGCGTGCGCGCGCGGGTTCAAGCACACGCATAGATTTCAATTAATCATTGTCTATTGATAAGTAAGAGACATAAAAGGAAGAGCGAGGTCATCTGCCACAAACATAAAATGTTTATGTTTAACAGGCGGCCTTAGCCACGTTTTATTAGGTGTTATCTGTTGACGATGGCTAACTACGTGTGAGTACTATGTATCATTATCCATCTTAGAATTACTTGTCTGATTTTAATAACTTTCTGTCACATAGGTGTCAAGGCTGGCCGGTCAGTTGTCGATGCTGGGCGTGACGCGCGGATCACGCGTACTGATCTACATGCCCCTGGTGCCCGAGGCCGTCATCGCTATGCTGGCAACTAACAGGATCGGCGCTATTCATTCGGTTGTTTTTGGAGGTTCGCTATAATTTACTAACAACATTAATTAGTTATATTTAATAATAATCAACATGTCCTAATATACTCTTGCGCGCCATAAACCTTTTATTTTTAGTTGCCTTACATGTTTATTCATCATCCATTGTCTAACCCGTTATAACTTGCATCCTTAATTTTTCTACCTCTACGCGTTTTTTTAAACTTTAATTGGATAGAATTTTAAGTTATTAGGAGTAGTTCTAAGAAATCCTCCCTCTCTATGGTGATTTGTTCCATTTTCATACTACCCTTCCTTTTAAAAATTCTTGAGCGTCTTGCACAGCCACAGCAGCTAAGCTCCTATCTCGAAACCAATAATCTCTTAAATACTCTCCAGTTTAGCTTTCACCAATGTTCGCATGGCTAGATTTTAGCAATGCCTTCAACTGTATGTACTTTAAATTATTGCTCATGGTATTAAGTTCTTTCAACATATTCCTAACCGCTATTGAAAGTTTTCATAGTTACTTGCTGGAATGTCGGCAGCGTTTTCGTATTGAAGATTACTTAGTTATCTAGTCTGAGTTAAATGTCGGCATACCACAAGGATATACATTGTCCCAATTTCTCAGTGTGCTTGTAAAAGTTATTCTGATATTCATAATATTTGATCAAATCCTTAAGTATTATGAATTAAGACACGTATAATTTGAAAATATTGGGCAACATTACTGGAATACCTCAGGTTTTGCGGCGAGGGAGCTAAGGACAAGGATCGAGCATGCGGAACCCACCGTCATCATCGCGGCCAGCTGCGGCGTGGAGCCCAACAAAATTGTTAGGTATAACCAACAAACACTATAACAACACAAATAAAACACATTTTGAGCTATGAACATAATTATGTGGCTAAGAACGCTGCGTTGTGCCCATAGCACTAATGTTATCTAGATTACTCAGTAAAACATATCGACGGTATTTGAGCTACGCTAAACAATTCGAACTTTCGAAGCAACAGTCATACCTCTCTAATTAGCCAATCAATATCGAAATTGAAATTGGCTTTTGAACGGCAAAGAAGATTAGACGGACCTACGTGAGGTAAAACTTTGAATGAATTACGGTTGAATTTTGAACATAAAGCGGTATTTTCGTTTATATAGATGGTTTAAACACGATAACACATTAATAAATAAATTCTTAGGGGCTTTCCCGATTCAGAAGTCTAGAAGTAACCCAAGAGTAATATTGGTAATGGCAGTCTACCAATCTGCACTTGGCCAGCGTGGTGGACTATGGCCTGTATCGGTCACATCGTGTGAAGAGACCCGAGCCCAGCAGTGGGACAGTTAGGTTTTGTGATGATGATGATTAATAATGATAATCAGCTTTCAGAAACATGGTTCTTTTAATTAAGGAAGTTAGGTAATTAATATTATCGCAGGTATCTTGGGTTTATGCATGATATTATGTAACCAAATGTTTCTAGAATATGAATGACCACCTAATATTAATATCTCTTTAAAACATAATTATTTTGTTTTTGCCTTACATGTCTATACTTATCCTCACGTTAATTATTTCCTGTTTCGTTCAGATACAAAGATATCTTGGACGAGGCGTTATGCCAAAGCTGTCACCAGCCGCGTCGCTGCATTATCTACCAGCGTCGCCGGGTCCTCGAGTGCACCTTGGAGCGGGGTCGTGACATTTGCTGGGACGAGGCCTTGCAAGCCAGCCCTGTGCCGTGTGTCTCCACCGAAGCTAACGAGCCATTGTACATCTTATATACCTCTGGTAATTGACTTCATAACTTCTTCTATACTGAACGACGAATTATATTTGTTTTGTTGAAAAGATAAATCATAATTAAGTATATACATTTCTTGTTCCAGGTACTACTGATGCTCCCAAAGGAATTCAACGACCATGTGGCCAAGCAGCCACGCTGTGCTGGTCTATGCACGCGGTATACGGACTGCGTAAGGGGGTGTGGTGGGCTGCTTCAGACCTCGGCTGGGTGGTTGGCCATTCCTACATCTGCTACGGACCCCTACTAGCTGGCCTCACCTCTATATTATATGAGGGAAAACCTGATAGAACACCTGATCCTGGCCAATACTTTAGGTATACGTCATTGTCCGATAGTTTTTTACTTCTGTATTTGAATTGGTATATTATAGTCAAGTTATGAGGAATTGGTGTCACATTAAATAATTTGGCGCCCAATCAGGGACCTTATAAAATTTTAGGGTGTAAGTCTTCATCCGTCCTTGAGCTCAAAAAACCTCGTCTAATTGCATTATATCCTTCTCATCAATAGGCGAGGTTATTTTGATAGGTCCTTCAATCCTAATGATATTTATGCTGACTAGTTTGTAGACTTAAAGTTTATTTGATGCTAATCATGAAAAAAAAACGGTATAGTATACTCCTGGGAACAGATAAAATACCAAAGACCATATTATTTGTCTTTCAGAATCATAGAACAGCATCGAGTTAACGCGATATTCACAATTCCTACCGCCTTCCGTGTATTGAAGAGGGCTGATCCGGCGTCCAAATATTCAAGACGGTATTGCAGTAAATCGCTGAAGACTGTGTTCATAGCTGGAGAACACTGTGATCAGGAAACAAGGGTTCGTTTAAATACCTCTCATCACCACAATCACTTTTTCTTCACGAATGTACCTGCTCTGGTCAGAGTGGTCGTGACCACGAGTGAATAAACATTACTTGTGGCAGATATGATTTACCACAAGACTATTTCCACTTCTTTTTAAACCTGCCTGTATTTGATTGGGAGGCAAATATACAACTTTTTCCGTGGATACAATTATATTCCAAAAATATAATAGATAATTTATTTATAATCTTAGGGTAACGAACAGTTAACATGATGAAAATAATTTATTCATAATGTTGTATATATTGTTAAGATAACTATTTAATATTCATCTTTTGTGATTTATGCAGGAATCACTAAATTAAGTTACATAACTTTAGACGTTTTTTTATCGGATAATGCAATATGATACGACTATAAGTGAATAAAAGAAGTGACTTAATTCTG
The DNA here is from genome assembly GCA_018251375.1 of Calpodes ethlius. NCBI lineage: Eukaryota > Metazoa > Arthropoda > Insecta > Lepidoptera > Hesperiidae > Calpodes > Calpodes ethlius. Next base: position 6,030 of record DWPA01006827.1, read on the forward strand.
TTCGTTTTACATTAAATTAATAAGCAGCTATATTTTATACATCTTAAGATTAATTAACTTTACATTTACATTTTGTAATTCAAGAAACATTTCAAAAGTAGAACTCAAAATGAATGAACTATTTCAATTTTAAAACGTTAGAGGATGTTATTTTTTTTCATTACGACGTATTAAATTACCCAAATGAACAATATTACTTGGTTATAATATAATTATTCCTGTAGCGTCGGTTCTAATGTAGCGGAAGTCATTGAGGTCGTGACTTGTGGGGTTGTGACTATATTAATCATTAGATGTCGAACTTATCGTCCGTAAATTTTTTAATATTAAGAATAGCAACCGAGCCTTCAGTGCCACTATCCCCTGCTGCCTATGGACAATATGCCTAATTATGCCTTAATGAGAATATCAGTTTGTTATGATTCGTTAGGAAGTGGACTGTGGAGGTTAGGATTGTTATTGTAGGTTAGACCTGTCAGTATTAGTAATTGTCCAGTTACTAATCATTAGTAATTTGTACCAATCAAAATTGGTCACTGAAGCGTTGACACCCTCGAGGACAGATGATCGACTTACATACGGCCACCTAAAGCACCCTTCAAGTGAAGCACAACTGCTCTAAGGCAATCTTTACACGGCAGAATTGTGAGGGTGATACCTTACTGGAAGAACCATACATGGAACCTACCACCCAAATTGAAATTCTGTCCATAGTCCATAATTATCAGTATCATTGCACGAATAAAAATATGCTTCTCTCCATGAGTGACCTGACGTCTCCCATGATTAGTCTTTTTAATGAAAGATATAACGAAGCCCCAATTAAAGAACTTAAGAGTATACCTATATTTTATAATTTAGGTAATTAATAAAAAAAATGTGATCCACAGTTACGAATTGTGCGCGCGCGCATTGATCGATTGTTAATATGCAAATTCGGTTAACGGAACCGTTCCGAACGTGACCCCTAATGCTCTGTTAGATAATTAATTAAATGGGATTTTAAATTATAATCAGTTCGGTTTAGCTCGCATTTGAAATGAAAAAATACGTACCGATGTCATTGTTCCCTTTTTTGTAACGAAAATTACCATGTTAGGTACATTCTTTCTACAAATAAAACACGGATCTAAGTTGACTACTTCAACAAATTAAAGAAAAAAATATATTATAGTCAAAAGAGACTTAATCTGTTGTATGGCACGTTAATACGTCTGTGCTGGTTGTTAGAGGGCAGTTGTTATGCTAAATCAGAGATCTTCGGGTGATGAAAAAGATTTGGACAACTGAATTGGTAACAAATCTTGGCCAATTCACGCTAAAGCAGCACGGCATACTTGGCTCCAAGCTTCATGATGAGGAATGTTCTGCAGCAGAATATTAAAGCATACTTCCTCTTTCAGCACTGGGCCGAGCGAATATTCCAAGTTCCGGTATTGAATCACTGGTGGCAGACGGAGTCCGGGTCCCCCATCACCTCGGCGTGTGTCGGCTACGGTATGAAGGCCATTCCCCCACACTCCGCTGGATACCCGGTGCCAGGGTATGACGGTATGTAAATCACTGTATTTATGCTCATACCCATTAAGCGTAGAGCTGAAATGACGTAAAGTAAAGTAAAAGAAAATTTTTATTCAAGTCAGCGGGGATTTTTTCCGTGTTTATGTAACATAATTTTATGCTTGGAATGTTATTTTATGTTTAAATTCTATTCAAGTCGTGTACTGACCGACAATCACGAATAATCAAGGAAGTTACAAAAGCATACGACGTTTTGAAAAACTTCATTAAACGGCTGAGATTCTGTAAATTTATTTATAAATATTTATGATTATGGAAAGAGCGAAACAAAAAGAAGTTTTTAGGTATTATTTCGTGGAGTAGTTATGACCAAAATGTCCATTTACCACGTAAAAATATTATACACATATACATTTTTTTTTAATTCTGATAAAAATTTTATTTAAACGTTAAACTAAAATTGTTTTCTAGTTCGAGCATTAAGAGACGATGGAAAAGAGTGCGACGCGGGCGAGGTCGGCCGGCTGGTAATGAAACTACCGCTGCCGCCCGGCTTTGCGTCTACGCTGTGGCAGGCGGATGAGCGGTTCAAGAAAATTTACTTCGATGCATACCCGGTAACTACTTCAATTACGCAATAAATCCATAACACGTGATTTTGATATAACATCCTCACGAGTCATTGAATGGTCTTTTGTCAGTGTTCTCCATGAAACATCAAAGGAATCACCGGGTTTCTGGCCAAAAAATGACCAGGTTACTCCTATCGTAACACGTAAAAAAATATTCAAATAGATGTAGACCTTAAAGTTTTCTGTTGGGACCCTACAAAGGTTTGCAAATCATGCCTTGATTAGAAAATAGAATGGGGCGAATAAAAGTGGACAGAACAGGTTTGCAGTGTACAGAGCAGACAGGAGTAGACAGAACCGACAACAGCACCTCAATATTTGATCCAATATTAAATTAAATTATTTTTTCCAACTTGTATTAAGACTTCTTTCTTCTTTTTAAAGGACGTTTAATGTGATCTATACATTTATGCATATAAATGTAATTGGAATGTCTGTTTGTTCTGGCTAATCTCTGAAATGGTTGGACCGATTTTGACGGGACTTTTATTAGCAGGTAGCTGATGTAATAAGGAATAACTTAGGCCACAAAACAACATAAAGTAAGACTGTTAAATTCCATGCGGACGAAGTCGCGTACACAGCTTGTTACAAATATAACAAGACAGTGTATCAAATACCCCAGGGCTATTACGACACTCAAGACGCCGGCTGGATCAGTGCGGAAGGGGCGGTGTGGGTAGTGGCGCGCGCCGATGACGTCATCAACGTGGCCGGCCACCGACTGTCGACGGCGGCGCTCGAGGACGTGGTGCTGAAGCATGCGCGGGTGGCAGACACCGTCGTGGTCGGCGCGCCGGACCCCACCAAAGGAGACGTCCCCTTATGCTTGTATGTCATGAGACCACCGATGGATGGTGAGGAACTAACTACTTACTTTATGGTTGTTATTACCAACCTATGGATCACATTACTAACTTCTAAGGTCCTTTTACTAACAAATAATAATTTACTGATATTATAGGACTTACGGTCCCTCCTACGATCCTGTTAGGTTTGTCATAGTTGTCCATTATCGGTAGGGGAGGTGTCATTTCAAGTTAGTTTATTATCCTTATCTAACAATAAGAAAAGAAAAGTTAGAAGGTCAATTAATGATGACCACGCGACTTACGATAGATACACTTATTTATTTTTTAACTATATAATATCCAAATATTTAAACAATCAATGAAGTTAAACGCCATAATATGAGAAGGGTGACAGCTGTAAATATTTTTAAATGTATACTTCTTTTGTCATGTTGGAGAAAACTTATGACAATATTTTTTCGACGCCCACGCATTCCGTCACGAAAAACCGATACCATGTAATTGGCTAGCCATTGGAACCAGTGTCCTGACATTTTGACTGCTATCTGTTTTATTTTTAATTTTGTACAAATATTTTTTATGATATTTAAATAAAATTTATTTTAATAGGTACCTAGTGTGTTCTTATAAAAAAAATTAAATATATTTAATTTCTTTTTTTTATTATTAGTGTCGTTTTATATACAAACATAGGATAATGCGAATAATATTTTTTTTGTAAAATTTTGATCTTACGTTTTTTTTTTCTTTTTTTTTAATTATATGTCATCTTTGCAGATGAGGAAATGGTGGCAGAGAGCACAGTTACCCAGGAGCTCATCGCTCTGGTCCGACACTTGATAGGTCCCATAGCAGCTTTCAGGAAAGCCGCAGCGGTGCCGGCCCTGCCTCGTACCAGGTCCGGAAAGGCTTTGCGAGGCGCGATCGCTAAACTGGCGCGATCTCAGCTGGTTAAACTACCGTCCACGATAGAGGACGCTAGTGTGTTCAAGGAAATAAAACTGGCTTTACAGAAACTTGGTTACGCAGTTGATGCACCCGACCCTGAATTATAATTTTTTAATCAATTATTATTATTCGATTAAAGCTGTTTTCTTAGGTTTATGTTAGAAATAAGAAACATGTACCAAAAGTTAAAATAACTTCGTATACCTTCGTTTTCAATGATATGTACTTATGTGTTGAGCCAAATATTTAGGTACTTATGTACACAATTCCTTTTACACAACTACCTTTTCACAGTTTTGGTTAAATGTTACTATTTATTTGATTAAATTGGTCAAAAATGATTGTAAAAGATTTCAATATGATGCTTTGCTATTTCAATCTTTGTGAATGGATATAACTACGATAATTATAATACCTAATGAATTTTAGTTGTAAGTTTATTATTAAGAATTAAATGATTTATTTTGAGTAAGTTATATATGTGTTAAAATGATTTAAACAATGGATAAGTATTTCCTTTTTGATCGGAAACGCAATCTAATGATGGTGAAGAAAATATTTTTTAGTTTAATTTCATTTCAATAACATTTCGTTCGTATCGTGGGAGCGCAAGTACTCACACCACAAATTAAATAGAAATACTATATTCACACTATGTTTGTTATTTGAGATAGTAATCGAATTCTGTTGTGGGTTTCTAAGAAAGGTCACCCAGGGGGATTCGTCACACTTCATTCCAATTTAGAGATAAAGTTGTATCAATACTTTGTTATTAGCTTCTCCCCTAACC
>DWPA01006828.1:0-10731 GCA_018251375.1 Calpodes ethlius
CACAAATGGCATCTCTATATCAACTATGGTATATGCAAAAAAATATTCAAGCTGCTTGTGTACAATGTACGTTTTTCCTAATGAAATATTTAAATGACATTTAAAAACAAGCTATAGTCTGGTTATTTTAATATATTTTTTTTATTAAATTGCATATTTTTCAAATGTTCGTTTTTGTGGTTGGGCCTATTTTGCATAACTACGTCCAATTATACCAAAAATATCTACGAAGATGTACGCACGATAACTGGCCTGAAAAATAGTAGTACAGTAAGTATTTGGAGATTCGTTTTGTATCCACAGCGCGGCGCCACGGTCGGCACTCGAGTATTCTCCACGCGACTAGCCGTAGGTACAGGCGCGCAAACAACGCTCACCGAGGGTTGTTTGCGGTACGCTCGCGCACAACGCCCTCGACGCTCGCTTCGGTGACTACAACACTTAACCTTTTTCACTTACCTATATTCGGCAGAAATTCATTTAATACATTTCGCCAGATAAGTGTCGTGCAGACCTCGTTTGTGAACTTTTATAAAGTACGAGTTATAAAAATGAAGATGAAAATTATGAAACGACATTCTGTGAACGAAAAATTTTAATGAATATAAAGATACGGCATGATAATATAATTATTTAAAAATGAAAGCTCAACTGTTACATTTAATATATCATCTCAGTTTATATTTTTTATACCAATTTATATGTAGAAAATTTAATGATTGCTATGAACTCGCTGTAGAACTAGTGAAATGTATGAGACTAGCATTTTTAAGAGTTCTAAACTATTGGTAACTATTGGTAAGATATAGTTAAACACTAGTTGTAATAGTTATTTAGTAGCAAAAGGCGCAAAGGTTGTAATAGCCAATAAAAGACCAGGTGAGCTTATAGTGGTAAGACGACCACATGATGGTAAGAGGTAACCGTAATTCATCTAGAATATAGGCAAAGCTATCGACACGCTTCTGGCAAAAATCAGTAAATATTATATCCACTTTTTAATTGGGTTTATTGCAACGCAAGTTAAATACTTAAAACCAATTTGTCAATTTTAACATCAATAATTTTTATGGGGCAGGTAAAACATAAGTATGGAAAAATGTACTAAACAGGTTAAAATCACCCAAAGTGACTGCTCCATCGGTCAATAACACGCACCATGAGCTGGCATTATTAATTTTTTTTGCAGATAACTTTGTTTTTAATAGTTTTTATTTAACTTGCAATATTTGTTTGTTCATTTGTTACTTTATCAGTTTGACAGTTCATGTCAGTTAATCACTTTGTCAGTTTTTCAGTTTATCAGTTTTTCGGTTACTTGTCTGCACCCGGATAATATTAGTACAGACCCTCTATTGACCTTACAAAGAAACATTGTGTCATTAATTCTGCTTGCTTGGTAACACAATCATTCGGGCAGCGCCGTTCTTTTTTTGAATTGTGCAACTAACAGATGGCGGGAACATTCAACTTGGAGACGTGGATTGCAAAGGAATATATTTTTTTCGTATGAGAAATTATCGAATTGTAATATATTGTTGTGGTTGAAAATACTAGTTGAAAGCGAATTATTGTTAAAGCTAATTATTGAAGGAGTTCTTTAAAATCCTATTGAGTGACTACTTGCGAATGTAAGTGCCGATTAATTATTTTTGTGTTTACCATTTGGGTTCATAGATGTCTAAACAGTTTAAATATTGTGGTGAAAATATAATTAATTTCTTGTTAAAATATATGATTTTGTTTTACAAAGTTCCCCCACCCTGAACTGACAGCTAATATTAGTTAGTTTGAATCAAATCTTATAAGTTAAATTAGAACTACTTCCTCATGTCTTATGAAGTTGATATTTGACACACTGCTTAAGTTCCGATGACAATGCATCTTTATGACAATTATTCCAAACAAAACCCCTCATTGGCAACAGCACTCCTACAATAAAAATGTAATACATAAATGTGTTTAGGTTAGAAACTTAATTTTCTGAAATTATAACTTCTAAGAATCCAGAAGGCAAGTTTTGATCAGACATTTCTGAACATCTTTACAAAAATATGAAACCTATCCAATTTGTCCCTCCATGAACCCTTCAGAACACGTTACGAAGTTGAATTTTCCGTCAGCAGGTACGAATATGTACATGAAATGTGCAAATCATTTCACTACATACCGGAGTGCTACATCGGATACCGGTGCTCGCTCCTTTTAAAGAATATTTCACTTTGCGTACCTATTACGTTATAACTCAAATGAATTTCAACCTTATTTTGTTTTAATAAGAGCCACGAATAGCTTTGTGGAATAACGAAGCAGTGTAATATTAAACTAAACGATTATAGACCTTCTCCTCTTAATCATAAAGTTGAATATTGCGTTGCGTCTCATTAGATGAGTAATTGAGTTGATAATGTTTGTTAGACAAAATATTTCTTTCAAAGTTTAAACAGGTCTTTGATCTCTCCTGACTCAAAAGATATGAATCCATACATGTAATAAAACCGTATCTGATTGATATTTATACCAGGGAGATATTTAAATAATATATGAACGGTCGTATTTATTATCATGATAGATTTCACGGCAATGTTGATATAATTTGTGTTATTTTTACAGTCGAATTGTTGTAAACTTGAAGTAACGTTTACTGTCAGTTGTACAAAGCTGTTTATTAAAACATTATTAAAGAATGGAGACATTAGTGCTAACGAATCTTTAATCTAAGGAACAAATTAGTGGACATAACAATTTAAGGCGATAATTGTACAAGCATAAATGTGAGATAAAGAACAGTTTGACATTTTCTTCATCTAATGTTGATCTGTGGAACGATCGTAGTGTTACATTTTCATAATTAATTTCTATAACGCATGACCCCGTCTAAAGATTTTCCCAGCGTGAGCACTAATCTATCTTTAGATAAAAGATCACCCACTTAGTACTAATAAGTCACAAGATTATCCGCTTAATATCGCCCTAGATTCAATCATAAATCGTTTATTAGGATGTTTACGCACTTGATCTGGATTTTCCGTAACTAGGACGACGTAAACTGATCTAATTCTTTCTTCCCATTTTTTTCCATAGCTCTCATCTCATCAGTATTATTTTTACTCTGTATTACTATGGTTTTACTCATGTCTGTGAACGACGAGTACCTAACTTAAACCACGTCTGTCTTGACTCCAGAGATAAACATTATCACCAATATTGAAAGTGACAAACGTTAATAATATTTTGCAACGGATAAAAAAAATTTAATAGAAAACCAGATTTTAGAAAATCAAACGATTTTCTAGCGAATTGGAAAGTTTGGCTTCGCTTAGAAGGACGTTTTCATATTTTTGTCCAAATTGGGTAAACAATCTGAAACATAGGTTTACAAAAGTATTAGGGATTAGCAAACATGTAACGGTAAATATTTCTACTGTACACTTGAAGTATCCCAGAATGTATACACGGTATAAAATAACGTTACATCACTTCAAACCACATTTCTTGCGAAACTCATCCAGAATAACAAGATTTGGTAATGTGAAAGAGTTGTTTAGGGTCTTTTTCCTTTTTATGTAATATGTTATCGATGTCTTAAGATCTATTTTATTGCAAGCGAGGAAAAACTCATGCGCGATGATGACATTTTTCAATACCCAGCAAACTAGAAACATTCTTCTAATAACTAATTATTAACATTTATATTATAGGTAAGTTATATTAACATTATTGAACAAAGTGTAACAACCTGGTCTAGCTCCGAGCACCTAAAGTTTATCCATAGTTTCTACGTTAAATCAGAAGGTGCCAACCCTATCACCGAACTAAAGAAATGATTAAACTTTTCCAATCGCAACTGTCAAGTGCGGCGTAACAATATCGAGGACTTGGCTGTTTCATTTCACAACGCCCCCCACAGCGAGCTCTATGTCCTACAGTTAAAGTTCACAATCCGCTGAACTCCGCGCCATCTTACAATTAAACATCAACAAACGGTTGCGATAATTTTCTTATTTCTTTCTCTTTTCGTTTTAATAGTTTTTATATCAGATATTGGTTTTTATTCTTTTTTAATGTTGATTGATTAAAATGGAAGCCCCTTTCTATTTGTATTTAGTTGTTGTTGGGGTGATTTTGCTGTTTTTACCCGACTGCGTCAAAAGAGAGTTGTTTTTCGAGCGAGTATAACGGGGACAAACTAATGATCAAAATATGTTAGTAAGTAGTATATTTCAACTCTCGCTATAACAATGTTTTGTTAACATTGAATACATCACAACCCACAACTATCCCACCGCTGGGCTCGGGTCTCCTCTCATAATATGAGGAGTATAGGCCATAGTCCACCACAGTGGACACATTCGAATTGGCAGACTTCAAATTCCTTTGAGAACAATATGAATGACTCTCAGGTGTGCAGGTTTCCTCACGATTTTTTCCTTCACCAAAACTAGTGATAGTTAACTTGTAATACGTACATAACTTTGAAAATTAGAGGTACGTGCAAGATTCAAACTCTTAATGTTGATCTGTTTCTAGAACGGTGGGTATGTTTATTAAGTTAAAAAGCCTAATATTTAATAAACGATTCCCTTTTATTTCTATATACTTGTAATATATTTTTACAATAGCAACGTAATAATTTAACGACATCCATGTCCTTGGCATTCAACTTCGTGCATAGAAGTCATTGAAATATTTGTCAAACTTTATGTGTTTGACAAATAAATTGACCGTTTGATAGCTGTGATTGAGGTTTTGACAAATAATCAACATGTTGGAAAAAAAATCATTGACAATTTCTTTTATACTTTGAACTTTAAATACGTGCCGCCATCTTATCAAACTTAGACGCCATTTTGTTATGCTATTCTGTCAATAGTCAATCTGGAAACTGAGACAAAACAAAGCAAGTTTGATACATTTATTTGATCTTTGGGTTGATTGTTTGCGCTGTTTGATGATAATAGAAGTTAATCCGACAAATTTGACAAACAAATTTGATTGTTTACGGAGGATAAGATTTCAATCAGTAATAACTTACTTACAATGATTAAGGTACCATTTGATAGAATTAATATTCAATATAATTTAATGATTTAGATATTTTATCGGATTTCTCTATTTAGCCATGAGGGCAACAGGTAAAATATATTTATCCATTATTTAACAATAGCAGCACCGCTCTGGCTTCACAGTGGTGCTTTTAAAATTTAAAGTCATCCAGCCTGTGCTACTTAGTTATAACGTAACAATCTTCATACAAATTCACAAACATTACTTCTATTTTATAGAGGAATTCAACCACGGAATATAATGGATCGTCCCATGGGACTGAGATGTTTATACGCGGTAAAATGGACATCAAATAATTAATAGCGTCAGGCGTTACTTTGCGGAAATCCATTGTTATAAAGTTATTATTAGTCTACTTCGCAACAATCCGCGATTAAAATATACGATGGTATAATTATGCTTTAACGCATACGGCGACTCTCTCTCTCCCACAAAGACAACATGTATAAACACATATTTCGTCCCAAAACGGTAACTATAATCCCAAAACATTAAGTTATAATATATACGATCATATACTCTAATCACGGATTGTCGCAAAGAGGGATAAAGGCTCTAGGACACTGGAAATAACAACAATAACTTCATCCAAACGTAAATAAAGTATGGTTTCGTAGACAAACAAGTGAGAATTGAGAATCAACAGAGTAATTTAACCAAACACTAAGATACAAATTAATTAGAGTGAGGATTAATTAAATCTCTTACAAACAATATTTTAACGTTATTACGGCCGTGTTCCGCACGAATCTGCTTAATGATTGTTTCAAGCTAAGGATTAAGTTCTTGTGAATTATTATCATTTTTAATTGTTCTCGTAAATATCATAAACATGGATAATTATTTTCAGGTAGTGTAATTTCCTGGCCTAAAAAAATTGGAATTAAAAATAAAACACTAAAACCAGGTTACAAAAAAATACGCTTCAGAAAAGTTTGAATCGCTAAGAAAGATCACTAATTAGATACTGTTAAAAGTTATCGTAAGACCTGCTATAAAAATTAAACTTAATGTCGTGCGATCCCTTAGGATAACTTGTAAATAGCTATTTTATAAGTACAAGTTGATTCTTGAGTACAAGTGCCGATGTAAGTTTAATTATGTTGCAAGAACAGACAAACAAACACACACTTATTCAAGAGTTATTTATCGAGATTGCCTAAGTTCTTTAAAAATTATAAAATACTCTCATTCAAGAGTTAATCATTATAACCCATAATTATCCCACTGCTGGGCTCAGGTCTCCTCTCACGAAGGGATGATGAAGAAGAGGATGAAGGGATTTCAAGAGTTATTTATCGAGATTGCCTAAGTTCTTTAAAAATTATAAAACATTTTATTTATCATTCACAAATACTTCAACTCAAAATTGAATTCGTAACACAATCCGATCGTATCCCACAGGTAATATGAAGAGTATATTTGCACACTTGTTTAAATATGGCGAGGGCTTTATTAAAGTCAAAAGTGTGCCAAAAATTGCAATCCGGTCCTAAGCAAACACTGCCGGCCGGGGATCCCAACAGTTTACATAATAAATGGACGCCATTACCGTTCTAATCACGATAAGTTTTAGTTCGTTATAAAATAAAATGGATTAAATATTTAAATTACTTATGCTATAGTAACATTATAATGGAGCTGTAACGGGTAAATCTGTATTTTTTAACGTAAGCCGTTATTAATGTGATATTTTTTATCTGGCATTGGTCTGGCGAATAACTTCCTTTTTTCTATCTATTACTTACACTTGATACGTAATGATAAAGATGCAATTAACCTGTAACGTCGATATACCGTTTGTACTATAAACTTCACTGCGATCCACTAAACAGTAGTAGCGACTGTTTAGTGTTCAGTTGTGTTATTAGTATAGATGGCATATTCCACGTGTAGTGCGCGACATTTCCAACAAAACCAGTTTATTCCGCCATTATTTCCCACTTTATCCGGCCAGACAGCACAAGACGTTATGCAGGTGTCCTAATGGAAGCAGGAAAATAAACTTACATTTCTACATTTACCAGCAATTTTCCAGCTAAATGTGCGGAAGGTACAATTTAATTTTCCATAGCGAGTGGCCGCGTGGTTTGTCACTTCGCCCCATTCTCGGGTGGTTTGAGTTAAAATCCGACATGTTTTAATATTGAAAGCGTCTCTATTTCCGTGAATAATTTTACATCAAGCTTGCTAATTGTCGACTCCACTTTTTAAATCAAGCCGGAAACGAAGAGACTTTTATTAAGTACGACTTTTAACCTACCAAGACTTCGCCACTTGTTTATTTATTTATTAGCTAGATATTGTCCGCAATTTCACCTGCGAGTGAAAAACGAACAGCAATAAAAAGTTATCAATTCCTTTTCTGATTTCCTATGGATATTCCTATTCCCTGTTAAACTCCACATCATAATGATGATCCGTTGAGCGGTGAAACATGAGCAAAGAAACATATTTCGCATTTATAATATTAGTATAGATTTTAATCAGCACCACCAACAAAATTTTTTAGTCTTCAGATTACTGGAAACATATAAGGTAGTCACAGCTAGCAAATGAAGGCTAAATAGTACAATAACAATAAATGAGAAAACAAATTGTTGAACGAGAATGCTATCAAACTGAAAATAAGGAAGTCAATGACATCAAATCCAAAACTTTACTAGAAAGTACGGATTCGAAAAAAAATGTAAAGAAATAACATTTTAAAAAATGTAGTTCATTGATGTAACATCCGGATCCGTCGGAATCCATGATAGACATATCTAAACACTCTGTTTCCTCGATTATATATATGACACATTTGATTGTGTAATTTAAATAAGTTAAATTCTTTACATAAATAGTGTTGTTTGGTTATAGATTGTGAAAAAATATTATGATAATTTTAGATTACAAGTTTCAAACGCTGAGTACCTGGGTTCGCTCTGGAACGTCTTTAAAAATAATTATAACTGTTTTGCTACAATCCATTTTAAGTACTATTTTGTACAATGAGAAATACTGTTATTCTTTCTTCATACAAATCATGCCACCGAATATTAATTTACAAATGAATCTAAATTTATTTTATCAAATTTTAGACTCAGTAAAACTGGTAGCTCGTTCATTCGTAAAAAAATGTGTTTTGTTTGTTTGGAAAGCCAACTTCAAATATAATATTTATTTAAGTGCACAAACAGGTTTTAACGCATTTGATATTTGATATCGTCATGGAATAAAACAAATATTATTCACCACTATAATTAAAAACCACACGAGTCTAGTGCTCAAACAGAAATTAATTGCAATTTAACTAGCAAGTAAATAAATATACTAATATCATTTCAATTTTACCACAATAGAACAAAACACCGAATGGTCTCATTGAAAAAATTCCGTGCCTTTGGTCTCAATTACGTATTATGCTGCTGAAAAACGCATCGGCGTTCTAGTATTAGCTAATTAGCAGATTTATGTATAAGAAAGAAAGTTGAAAATAAATACTTATTTCATAAGTAAAATCACTACAAACACACCAAGACACAAACATATATAAACAAATATAAAACACATATAAAAACTAAACATAAGGTAAACGTATCACATGTATAAAACTACACTCAGGCTACACCGCACCAACCTAGTACCAATGGTCATTGTTTTTCCCAACCTCAGTGAATAGTTCAGGCCGGTGTCACGCGAACTCACGGTCCATTAATAACATAAAGATATAATAACGATGTTGTTAATCTGCTAAAAGTTAGCTATTAGGAAGTGTTACGATGTTACGCCATTAGGAGCGCAGGTGTGCGGCACTCAGCGGTTATCAAGACAAAGTTCCACTTGAACCCGCGGCGAATTTTTAAATTTACACGCCGTTGACGACACCTCGGCGCAGGCCACGTTTATAGCCCGACGTTACAGTGCGGAGCGACACGCGGAACATGTTTTTGTAATTCGTTTACAAGAGGACGTAGAAATTGCTTTTGTAAAAGGTATTTTTCATATCTCAGTAGTGGTTTGCACATCTGTCATCTCATAACTGTTCCACTACTTTTGGATCTCAAAATGTGGATAGTTATAGCCCACCACAGAAACCAGGTACCATTGGCAGATAACCGTCTTTTGTTTACTACTTTTAATTTACGCTCAAATGTTCTTAGGATAATGAGAAGCTTTATTTAACGTATTTTGAAATTTTGATGAGTATATTGTATTTTGCATCCTACTCTAACACAATTATGCTACATCTCGTAAACTCCAAAAACACGCCACTTAATTAACAAATTTTAACGTAGTTTTGTCACGAAAAAACAAACGTAAAAGGGTGCATTGTTTTTGTTTAATATCCCGGCGGAAACTAAAATAGCTAGTTAAAATAAAAGTTAATATGTTTGTGCTAGATAGTGTGCAGTCTTTAAAATGATAGGAGGGTAAAAGGAACAATTTACTTGCCAGCATCATCCCGCCGAACGGCCGGTCTCCGGGGCGCCGTGTGCCCTAATTACCGACGCTGCAGCTAAATGCGCCGCTGCAGACTGTACAGCTCCCTGATCGACTGCTGCGTTAACTGAGTTGCTACATCATAGCTGTTGTTCTACGGCTAATTTAAAATATTTTCTTGTAATGATACACCAGTCCAGTACACACCAGACAAAAATGATGATGATGATTTTGATTTCGTTCCGTAGATGTCCGTCGGAGGGAAAACCTGTTGGTGGTATATAATTTCCTGTTATCCTTTATGGAAGGAAGAGAGGTGCTGCATGTCTTAAAGTATATACCGTTATACATTTAAATCGCGGATTGTTGCAATGAATATCCGCAATGTATCGCCTACGCTATCAACTATACTAGACAAAAACCCAAGGGCGCAAAACAAAGATTTGTCACAGTCTTATCAAGGAGACTACGACAGATATAAATGAACCCCATATTGCATAATTTATCCAATATTTACAAAACATTGTTGTCGCCAAAATTAAATTGAATTAAAAAACTAGTCACTAATATACTCTGGTGATTGAATATGTCCTCATCTGAAATACTGAGAGACATTGATGATTCAATATTGTTGTCGATCCAATTAAACGTATGAAATATTTAAATACGAAATAATAGTAATATTTAATTTATTAAAAATTCATAGGAGACTCGGATGCGTCATTCAATTTATATGTAAATAATTCAAGCAGCGTGCCGGTGGAGCGAAATTGGGCGTATTTTTTATGTGGAAAGCTGACTAACAACTTTTACCATCTGATGGTACTCAAAAACGTTCTAACAGCAAAGGCATCGATCGCATCGAAAATCGATCGCCGATCGATTCGGGAACTCAAACTGATGAATTTATCTTCATTTGTAATTGATTAAATTAAAAAAAAACATGATTAATAATAGAAGAAACTATTCAGCTAATAAAGTTAAAAGTACAGGGCTGGATCAGATCTATTCACAATAAATAGTAAAAAGTTTTAAAGTAAAGTAAAAATTAGATATAACTATCTCTATTGTATAACAATGAATGTTTGTCTGTACGTCCTTTAGAGCATCGTAAACGATACATTTAATCATCTTTATCAAAGTTGCTGTCATCTTTATCAAGGGTTCTAATTTGGTAAGCCTAATTTTCTACAGATGGAGCTGTCATTCCAATTAATTTCATATTGTCATATCAACTTT